>SJYV01042803.1:189665-211878 GCA_006410875.1 Neotragus pygmaeus | reverse complement strand
CCTGCATACAGATTTCTCAAGAGGCAGGTTAGGTGGTCTGGTATTCCCAGCTCTTTCAGAATTTTCCACAGTTTATTGTGATCCACACAGTCAAAGGCTTTGGCATAGTCAGTAAAGCAGAAATAGATGTTTTTCTGGAACTCTCTTGCTTTTTCCATGATCCAGTGGATGTTGACAATTTAATCTCTGGTTCCTCTGCCTTTTCTAAAACCAGCTTGAACATCTGGAAGTTCACAGTTCACGTATTGCTGAAGCCTAGCTTGGAGAATTTTGAGCATTACTTTACTAGCGTGTGAGATGAGTGCAATTGTGTGTTAGTTTGAGCATTCTTTGGCATTGCCTTTCTTTGGGATTGGAATGAAAACTGACCTTTTCCAGTCCTTTGGCCACTGTTGAGTTTTCCAAATTTGCTGGCATATTGAGTGCCGTACTTTCACAGAATTATCTTTCAGGATTTGAAACAGCTCAACTGTTACCCTGATTATTTAACTTATATGCAGAGTACATCATGGGAAACACTGGCCTGGATGAAGGACAGGCTGGAATCAAGATTGCCAGGTGAAATATCAATAACCTTAGATATGCAGAGACACCACCCTCATGGCAGAAAGTAAAGAAGAACTAAAGAGCCTCTTGATGAAAGTGAAAGTGGATAGTGAAAAAGTTGGCTTAAAGTTCAACATTCAGAAAACTACGATCATTGCATCTGGTCCCATCACTTCATGGCAAATAGATGGAGAAACAATAAAAACAGTGGCATACTTTATTTTTGGGCTCTAAAATCACTGCAGATGGTGACTGCAGCCATGAAATTTTGAAAGAAGTTTGCTACTTGGAGAAAAGTTATGAACAACCTAAACAACATATTAAAAAGCAGAGACAATGCCAACAAAATTCATCTATTCAAGGCTATGGTTTTTCCAATAGTCATGTATGGAGTGAGAGTTGGGCTATAAAGAAACCTGAGCACCGAAGAATTGATGCTTTTGAACTGTGGTGTTGGAGAATGTTCTTGAGAGTCCCTTGGACCACAAGGATATGCAACCAGTCCATCCTAAAGAGATCAGTCCTGGGTGTTCATTGAAAGGACTGATGTTGAAGCCGAAACTCCAATACTTTGGCCACCTGATGCAAAGAGCTGTCTCACTTGAAAAGACCCTGATGCTGGGAAAGATTGAGGGCAGGAGAAGGGGATGACAGAAGATGAGATAGTTGGATGTCATCACTGACTACATGGGTATGAGTTTGAGTAAACTCTAGGAGTTTTTGATGGATGAGAGGCCTGGCATATTACAGTCCACGAGGTTGCAAAGAGTCAGACATGACTGAGTGAACTGAACTGAACTATGTTAATTTTCTTCATAGTTTATGGATTTTGTTTCATGATTATGATTGCCCTCCTCCTGAAAATTACATTTAATTATATTTCTCCAGGATGTCTATGTTTATGACAATTTATAAATTGCTAATACACTTGCAATTTGTTTTTGTATATGGAATGAAGTAGGAATCAAACTTCCTTTTTTTCCAGTTGTAAAGCCAATGATCTTCGAATAATTTGTTGAAAACTATGCTGTTTGTCCTTATTTCTGATAACACTATTGCTGCTGCTAAGTCACTTCAGTCGTGTCCAACTCTGTGCGACCCCATAGACAGTAGCCCACCAGGCTCTCCTGTCCCTGGGATTCTCCAGGCAAGAACACTGGAGTGGGTTGCCATTTTCTTCTCCAATGCATCAAAATGAAAAGTGAAAGTGAAGTTGCTCAGTCATGTCTGACTTAGCAACCCCATGTACTGCAGCCAACAGTACCAGGCTCCTCCATCCATGGGATTTTCCAGGCAAGAGTATTGGAGTGAAGCACCATAGTAGCCAGGCCTAATTCCGTGGCCTAGTCATTATTTGGTAAATTTATGTTTCTTAGCCATCTATGCTTTTCAGTATACATATTTTAAGCCTCCCAATGTTTTAATTCTTATATAAATGTGTATTAATTTGAAAATTAACAGGTTATTTCAAATGTTTATGAGAGGTTTTAGTAGTTAATGAAAATATTTCTGAAAATATCACATTTCAATCATTAAAACAGTATGGAATTATCATAAAACCAGGCAGAAAGTAATATATACCTTTAAAAATATATTTTTTGAATGTGATAAGAAGGGATTTCAAGTCAATACCAAAGAATGGATTATTAAATAAGTGGTACTGAATCAACTGAAATGCTATTCATAAATATAAAATTAAACTGGATATTTATTGCATACCTTATGCCAAAATGAATACTGAAACTTGGAAATTTAAATACAAAATATACAGCCAAAAAAGTAACAGAAAAAAATGCAGGAGTGGGTTTATAGAATAATGGGGAAAACAACTTTTTCTAAACTTGACACCAAAGCCAGAAAATGTAACAAAAATGTTAAAGTATATTATACAATGTAAACCCAGTTTAACGTACACAGTGGTATACAAAGTTAAAAGGTAAGCATAAATTCAGGAAAAAATGTTTTTCAACATATATATCTGACAATGGGTCAAAAGCTTTATTATATGAACTACTTTTACAAAATCAGAAAAGGAAAAGAGGATAATTCAATATAGAAGTTGAAAAAAGTATTAAAAACAAACTAACATGATATAATAAGCAATAATAATAGAAAGTGCTGTTCAATCCCAGTTTTCAAAGAAGTGCAAATTAATATTGTTGTTGTTTAGTCTCTAAGTTGTGTTCAACACATTGTGACCCCATGAACTGAAGCCCACCAGGCTCCTCTGTCCTCCACTATCTCACAGTTTGCTCAAATTCATGTCCATTGAGTAGGTAATGTTATTTAACCATCTCATCCTGTTCCACCCTCTGCTCCTTTTGCCTTCAATATTCCCCAGCATCAGGGTCTTTTCCAATGAATCAGGTCTTCGCATCAAGGGGCAAAAGTACTGGAGCTTCAACTTCAGCATCAGTCCTTCCAGTAAATATTCAGGGTTGATTTCCTCTAGGATTGACTGGTTTGATCTCCTTGGAGTTCAAGGAACTCTCAAGATTCTTCTCCAGCACCACAATTCCAAAGCATCAGTCAGTGTTCAACCTTTATGGTCCAGCTCTCATATCCATACATGACTACTTGAAAAACCACAATTTTGACTATACAGACTTTTGTTGGCAAAGTGATATCTCTGCTTTTTAATACACTGTGTAGTTTTGTCATAGCTTTCATTCCAAGGAGCAAGTGTCTTTTAATTTCATGGCTGCAGTCACCATCTGCAGTGATTTTGGAACCCAAGAAAATAAAATCTCTAATTGCTTCCACTATTTTCCCTTCTATTGCCATGAAGTGATGGGACCAGTCGCCATGATATTAGTTTTTGAATATTGAGTTTTAAGACAGCTTTTTTATTGTCCTCTTTCACCCTCATCAAGAGTCTCTTTACTTCCTCTTCACTTTCTGCCATTAGAGTGGTATCATCTGCATATCTGAGGTTGTTGATAATTCCTGGCAATCTTTATTCCAGCTTGTGATTCATCCAGTCTGGCATTTCAAATGATGTACTTTGAATAGAAGATAAACAAGCACGGTTGACAATATACAGCCTTGCCATACTCCTTTCCCAATTTTGAAGCAGTCTCTTGTTCCATGTCTGGTTCTAACTGTTGCTACTTGGCCTGCATACAGGTTTCTCAGAGACAGGTAAAGTGATCCGATCTCTAAGAATTTGCCACAGTTTGTTGTGATCCAGAGTCAAAGGCTTTTGCATAGTCAATGAAGCAGAAGTAGATGTTTTTCTGGAATTCCCCTGCTTGCTCCATGACCCAACAAATGTTGGCATTTTGATCTCTGGTTCTCCTGCCTATTTGAAACCCAGAATGTACATCTCAATGTTCCTGGTTTATGTACTGCTGAGGGCTAGCTTGAAGGATTTTGAGCATAACATTGGTAGCCCATGAAATGAGTGCAATTGTATGTGGTTTGAACATTCTGTGTCATTGCTCTTCTTTGGGATTGAAATGAAAACCGACCTTTTCCAGGCCGATGGCCACTGCTGAGTTTTCCAAATCTGCTGACATGTTGAGTGCAGCATGTTAGCAGCAGCATCTTTTAGGATTTGAAATAGCTCAGATGGAACTCCATCACCTCCACTAACTTTGTAGTAATGCTTCCTGTGCCCCACTTGACTCCAGGATGAAGCTGTCAAACTAAAAAGATTAAAATCTCCAGTGTTGACCAATGCATGGGGAAGAATTCAAATTTTCTACTGGTTTTGGTGAAATATGATAAGATTTATCACAGTTTATCAATTGTTTATCAATTTGTATATTCTTTTTGATTCAGCACATTTTCCTCCTAGAAAGTTACCTAATGGAAATTTATATAAACTTTCCCAATGTTGAGGTACTATGAAATAGTAATAATAAAATGGAAATAGCTAAATGTCTGTTAAATGCTAAGGCTTCCACACAGCAAAGGAAATCATCAACAAAATGAAAAAGCAGGCTATGGAATGGGATAAAATGTTGGATTGGCCAAAAAATCCATTTGGTTTTTCCATAAAATATTACAGAAAAGCCTGGACATTTTAGACAACCCATTATTTGTGAATCATACACCTGATGAGGGTTTGAAGTGAAGTGAAGTGAAGTCGCTCAGTTGTGTCCGACTCTTTGAGACCCCGTGGACTGTAGCCTACCAGGCTCCTCCCTCCGTGGGATTCTCCAGGCAAGAGTACTGGAGTGGGTTGCCATTTCCTTCTCCAGGGGATCTTCCCAACCCAGGGATCGAACCGGGTCTCCATCATTCCAGGCAGATGCTTTAACCTCTAAGCCAATGCTGCTGTGATGAGGGTTTAGTGACCAAAATTTATAAAGAATCCATGTAATTCAATAGCAAAAAAACAGTGAAACAAATGATTAAAAATTTAGCAGAGGATCTAAATAGACATTTTTCCAAATAAGACATACAGATGGCCAACAGCTATATGAAAATGTGCTCAACATTACTAATCATCAGCATATCAAACCATGAGTTATCATCTGATTAAAATGGCTATTATCAAAAAGACAAGAGAAAACAAGTGCTGATAAGTATGTGGAGAAAAGAGAACCCTGGTGGATTTTTGGTGGGAATATAAATTGTTGCAGCCACTATGGAAACAGTATGAAGAGCTTCAAAAATTAAAAATAGAAGTACCACATGGTCCAACAATTCCACTTGGTACCTATCTAAAAGAAATTAAATCATTATCTTGAATAGATATATGCACCCCCTTGTTCACTGAAGCACTATTATAAGCATCACTGCTTACAATAGCCAAGTCTTAGAAACAACCTAAGTGTCATTGGATCAGTATACAGATAAAGAAAATGTGATTTTATACAAATAAAAAAATTTAATTTAAAAAAATCAGTCATAAGAAGAAGGAAATTTTGCCATTTGTGACAAGATAGATGGACCCTTAGTGCATTATGCTATGTGTTGTCAAGAAAAAATGAAGTCATAAAAACAAAAAAGATTGACAATTGCCAGAAGTGGGAGGTCTGGGTGTGGGAAAAGGGTTTAGGTGGACAAAGGGTGCAAATTTCCAGTTATAAGTTTCTAGGGATGTAATGTGTAGTGGCAATGGCACCCCACTCCAGTACTCTTGCCTGGAAAATCCCATGAACAGAGGAGCCTAGTAGCCTGCAGTCCATGGGGTCGCTAAGAGTCAGATACGACTGAGCGACTTCCCTTTCACTTTTCACTTTGATGCATTGGAGAAGGAAATGGCAACCCACTCCAGTGTTCTTGCCTGGAGAATCCCAGGGACAGGGGAGCCTGGTGGGCTGCCAAATATGGGGTCGCACAGAGTCAGACACTACTGAAGCGACGCAGCAGCAGCAGCAGTAGGGATGTAATGTACAGCAGAGGATGAGATGGTTAGCATCATCAATTCAATGGATGTGAATTTGAGCAAATTCCAGGAGATAGAGGAGGACAGAAGAGCCTGGTATGTTGCAGTCTGTGAGGATACAAAGAGCCAGACATGATTTAGTGACCAAGCAACACCAACAGTGCATAACATGGAAAAACCATAGCCTTGACTAGACGGACCTTAGTCAGCAAAGTAATGTCTCTGCTTTTGAATATGCTATTTAGGTTGGTCATAACTTTCCATTCAAGGAGTAAGCATGTTTTAATTTCATGGCTGCAGTCACCATCTGCAGTGATTTTGGAGCCCCCAAAAATAAAGTCTGACACTGTTTCTACTGTTTCCCCATCTATTTGCCATGAAGTGATGGGACTGAATGCCATGATCTTCATTTTCTGAATGTTGAGCTTTAAGCCAACTTTTTCACTCTCCTCTTTCACTTTCATCAAGAGGCTTTTTAGTTCCTCTTCACTTTCTGCCATAAGGGTGGTGTCATCTGCATATCTGAGGTTATTGATATTTCTCCTGGCAATCTTGATTCCAGCTTGTGCTTCTTCCAGGCCAGCGTTTCTCATGCTGTACTCTGCATATAAGTCAAATAAACAGGGTAGCAATATACAGCCTTGCCGTACTCCTTTTGTTATTTGAAACCGTCTGTTGTTCCATGTCCAGTTCTAACTGTTGCTTCCTGACCTGCATACAGGTCAGGTAGTCTGGCATTCCCATCTCTTTCAGAATTTTCCACAGTTTATTGTGATCCACACAGTCAAAGACTTAGAATGGGTTTCCATTTCCTTCTCCAGGGGATCTTCCCAACCCAGGGATTGAACCCCTGCGGGCAAATTCTTTACCGACTGAGCTACAAGGGAAGCCCTATGGTATACTCAATAAAGTAGAAATAGACGTTTTTCTGGAACTCTCTTGCTTTTTCAATAATCCGATGGATGTTGGCAATTTGAACTCTGGTTCTTCTGCCTTTTCTAAAACCAACTTGAGCATCTGGATGTTCATGGTTCACATATTGCTGAGGCCTGACTTGGAGAATTTTGAGCATTAATTTTCTAGTGTGGACATGAGAGTAATTGTGCGGTAGTTCGAGTATTCAATGCCAAAGAAGGCTCACACTACCGCACAATTGCACTCATCTCACATGCTAGTAAAGTAATGCTCCAAATTCTCCAAGCCAGGCTTCAGCAATACGTCAACCGTGAACTTCCAGATGTTCAAGCTGGTTTTAGAAAAGGTAGAGAAATCAGAGATCAAATTTCCAACATCCACTGGATCATGGAAAAGCAAGAGAGTTCCAGAAAAACATCTATTTCTGTTTTATTGACTATGCCAAAGCCTTTGACTGTGTGGATCACAGTAAACTGTGGAAAATTCTTTGGGTCAGCAGTCCCTTAATTAATTGCAGCATCATATTGAATTTAAATGTCTGAGACCATTATTGCTAAATAGTTCCTTAAGTAATTAGCCCAGACCCAAATTAAACAAAAGTTGTATTATGTTATTTTTTATTTGTTTTTGAAGCAAAAGTGCTTTCATATGAGAACAGGAACACACAGGACAACCCACATTGTCCAAATAAATACACCTCACTTCAGAAAAAAAGACATACTATGTTGAATTCAGACCATCATGAAAGCCAGGAGAATACTATCCTTCCATAATGATATATAATAAATGAAACATCATTCTTTGGGAAAGTGCTTGAAGCAGACACCAAACATTGTTTTAACCTCCTCTTCTTTTCCTTCCTCCACTAAAAAATAAATAGACCAAGCAGAAAAAAAGTACCATTATTACAAATGAATGTGTGTGTATGTATGTTCATTTGCAGATGAAATCGATCCTTGGTAGGATGTGTAAGCAGTTTAGACACTCGGAACTGTAGGGTCCAGGACATACTTGTTAGACTGTAACAGAACATTTGTACTCTTTAATTTCATGATTAATGAAATAATTGAGCTTAAAATTCTATGCTTAGAGATGGTGTAATAGTGTTTGGGATAGAATCTGTTGGTTCTGTGCTTTGTTTATACATGCCTAACCAAAAGGATTCCAAAGGAAAAACTGGGAGTTTTCTAAAATGCCAAAAGAGATAAACTCTAAGTGAAATGGGGTGCTTTTTGATGTGTGTGGCTTTCTCTGACTTTTGGGTTGCAGGGAAGTTATTCACGATATGATGATCCTTTTCTTTGGGATTTCTACTAAATTGCAAGAACTCGATTGGTTTTGATGCCACCTTCTGGCTACAACAAAAACTTCAGTTTATAAAATGTGGGTTGAAAACACTTTGAACACACTCTGATACAGCCTTATTGCCAAATTAGACAAACTGAAATACCCATCACACCCATACTATGCACTTCAGAAAGGGAAACAGGAAAGATTAAGAGGACAAAACTTCCATTGAAATTTGACATCTAAGTGAAAGAGTAACTTTATCTGCAATTCACTGAAGAAACTCTTACAAAATGGCAAAGAGGTCTCACAGATCTGTTTGAACATTCTACAAGCCCAGATTTGCCACTTGGTTTAGTTTTGAAAATCCGTATCAAAATAATATATGCCTGTGAAAGTAAACCAAACAATAATGAAGAGCTTATAATAAAGGCAATAAAAGCAATGGTTTCCTGTCTTAAGACTCCTTACCCACAGTTTCATTCCGCAAGATAATTTCTCCTCTTTCTGGTTGCTTTAGACACTTCAGGCTGCTAACAGAAGACCATAGACTAAGCTTGTAAACAACAAAAACTTACATCTCACAGTCCTGGGGATTGGAAGTTCGTGATCAGGTGTCAGCTTAGTCAGTTTCTTGGTGAGGGTCCATTCCCTGGTTTGACATCTTTATTATGCATCCTCAAATGGAGGAAAGGATTAGCGAGATCTCTGGGTCTCTTTTTAAAAAGTGCACTAATCCCATTTATGAGGGTTACACCCTCCTGACCTAAGCACCTGCAAAGGCCCCATCTCCTAATAACCACGACATTGGGGGGTTGATTTTAATATATGACTTTGGGGGGAATAAATACTGGTCTTAGTTCTTCTGGAAGTTTTTTGCATTCTTTCATTTCATGCTTTATTAATTTTAGATAGTATCCATTGATAGCCTGCTATGAAAAATAGAAGATTTAACTCATGTATTTTATGTTTTCCTGTTCTTCCTCCTCCTTCCATGTTTGATAGTTAAATTATTACCTTTAGATTTTCTTATAGTTACTTTCATGACTTTACATAGTGTACTGAGTCTCTATTGCTTCTTCCACTAACTGTTGTCAGAGTCTTGACTCCTCTTTATGTAAGAAGAGGGTATTATCCCCACTACCATTCTCCATCTTTCTTTTCCATTCCTCTTTCTACTTTCTTTTTTAAAAATTTTTATTGGAGGAAGCTCGCGGGCGCCCCGAGGCGCGCGCTGGCATTCCTCGCTGGCTCCGTTTACTTGAGGGACCTGCGGCCGCTCCCGGCCGGCGCTGCAGCCCCGCAGGAGCCCGGCCCCGAGGTGTGAGTAGGTCATCTGGAGGAGCCGAGGCATGGTGGTTACAGACTTCCCGCAGGACTTCTTCATTCCTTGTGGACTCCCTCAAGGACACTGAGCATCACAGCTTCCCTTGAACTTCGTCTGGGTCGTTCTCCACATTTGAAGGTGTGTTTTCCATCAGTACCTTGGGAAAGGGAAGAAGACTGGCCGTTCCATGAGTTCTCCACGAAGTCTATCATGTCCTGAAACAAAGACCCGCTCAGAAGCAACCTAAATGTCCACTGGCAGAGGAACGGACAAAGATGAAGTGGTGCATATATACAATGGAAGATTCCTCGGGCGTGAAAAAGAATGAAACAAGGCCATTTGCAGCAACACGGATGGACCCAGAGAGTGTCATCCTGGTGAAGTCAGTCAGACAGAGAAGCACCACTTTTGGATGGCATCCCTTATATGTGGAATATAAAAATGATACACATGAAGGTACAAAACAGACTTTCTGACTTAGCAAACTCATGGTTGTCAGGTGGAAGGGATAGTTAGGGAGTCTGGGACTGTCACGTACCCAGTGCTATATTCAAAAGAGATAGCCAACGAGGACCTATTGTACAGCTCAGGACACTCTGCTCAGTGTTTCATGGGAGCCTGGATAGGACAGGGGTTTGGGGGAGAATGGATACATGTATATAGATGACTGAGTATCTTCCATTTTCACCCAAAACTATCACCGTGTTGTTAATCATCTATACCCCAATAAAAGATAAGAAGTTTAAAAAAAAAATTTTTTATTGGAGTATAGTTGATTTGCAATGATATATTAATTTCAGGTGTACAGGAAAGTTAATCAGTTATATATATATACATATATACATTCTTTGTAGATTCTTTTCCCATATAGACCATTACAGAGTACTGAGTAAAGTTCCCTGTGTTATACAATGTGTTTATTAGTTATCAGTTTTATATATCAATCCCAATCTCCCAATTTATCCCTTCTCCTCCCCGCCATTTTCAAACATAAGTTTGTTTTCTGCATCTATATCTCTATTTTGTAGATAAATTCATTTTTACCCTTTCTTAAAATACCACATATAGGTGATACATTATATAGTATTTGTATTTCTCTGTCTGACTTACTTTACTCAATATGAGAATCTCTAGGTCCATCTATATAGCTACAAATGGCATTATTTCATTATTTTTACGGTTGAGTAATATTCCACTGTATATACACACCACGTCTTGTTTATCTATTCTTCTGTTGATGTACATTTAGGTTGCTTCCATGTCGTGGTTATTGTGAATAGTGCTGCTGTGAACATTCCTCTTTCTATGTTTACCCTTTACCTGCATGAGTTTGTAATAAAGTTCAATTCTGCAACTTCATCAGAATCGTTCATATTCTATTGGTAGATTGACTCTAAAAGTTTTAGAAATAAGACTTGTACTTTGTAATAGCTATTTAAAGTTTATTCACTGTCTAGCCATTACAATTTCATTTCTACTGTGTCTCTGATATCAAAGCCAAATTTTACACTTTATTTGCAGCTTAGCATCATTCTCCATTTTAGTGTATTTCGACTTAGAGCAATGACATTCTTGTATGTTTTANAAGTTTATTCACTGTCTAGCCATTACAATTTCATTTCTACTGTGTCTCTGATATCAAAGCCAAATTTTACACTTTATTTGCAGCTTAGCATCATTCTCCATTTTAGTGTATTTCGACTTAGAGCAATGACGTTCTTGTATGTTTTATTTGCCAGCAAGATCAGGACAACAGTTTTTCTGCCTTTCCAGCCACACTATTTTTTAAGGGTTCCCTCTTCTCTGAACACCTACCTTGCAGAGTTTCTGCTTTTTGTTCCACTCAGCACCAGGCAAGTTTTAGGCTCAATGCATAGCTTTAATTCTGAGACTTATCTACCTCATTAGATTGGACCCTGCTGCTAGACTTAGCAAATAAAAGAATGCTCAGTTAACTTTAGATTTCAGATAAACAGAAGAATATTTTTTAAGCCTGAATTTTTACCATGAACTTTTTTCTATATCCCAACTTGTCTTTTTTATTTGTTGACACTCTTGTTTTGATGGAGAACATTCTTGACTATCTTCATAACATAAGAAAGAATAGGAAGATAAATCCTTGGAAATGTTTTTTTTTTCTCCCTCTTTACAACTGACTGATGGTTGAGCTTTAGAGGTGTAGCTTGAAAGACAATTCCTGTCAGAAATTCTAAGGTGTTATTCTGTTGTTTTTGGCATCCAGTCTGTCTAATGTCAGTCTGATTCACATACCTTGTGGTGAAATCATTTTTTCTGCTTTGAAAGATTTTTCCTTTGGGAAAGCATTTAAAATTATTTATTTTTGGTGTTCTGAAATCTCACAATTCAATGTAGGTCTTACTTTTTTAAAAAAAAATCTTTTTGTCTAGTCTTTGATGGGTCCTTTAAGTCTAAAGAATTGTGACTCATCACCTCTGAAAATTTTTATTCATTTATTTCTTTTCTNCTTTGTAATAGCTATTTAAAGTTTATTCACTGTCTAGCCATTACAATTTCATTTCTACTGTGTCTCTGATATCAAAGCCAAATTTTACACTTTATTTGCAGCTTAGCATCATTCTCCATTTTAGTGTATTTCGACTTAGAGCAATGACATTCTTGTATGTTTTATTTGCCAGCAAGATCAGGACAACAGTTTTTCTGCCTTTCCAGCCACACTATTTTTTAAGGGTTCCCTCTTCTCTGAACACCTACCTTGCAGAGTTTCTGCTTTTTGTTCCACTCAGCACCAGGCAAGTTTTAGGCTCAATGCATAGCTTTAATTCTGAGACTTATCTACCTCATTAGATTGGACCCTGCTGCTAGACTTAGCAAATAAAAGAATGCTCAGTTAACTTTAGATTTCAGATAAACAGAAGAATATTTTTTAAGCCTGAATTTTTACCATGAACTTTTTTCTATATCCCAACTTGTCTTTTTTATTTGTTGACACTCTTGTTTTGATGGAGAACATTCTTGACTATCTTCATAACATAAGAAAGAATAGGAAGATAAATCCTTGGAAATGTTTTTTTTTTCTCCCTCTTTACAACTGACTGATGGTTGAGCTTTAGAGGTGTAGCTTGAAAGACAATTCCTGTCAGAAATTCTAAGGTGTTATTCTGTTGTTTTTGGCATCCAGTCTGTCTAATGTCAGTCTGATTCACATACCTTGTGGTGAAATCATTTTTTCTGCTTTGAAAGATTTTTCCTTTGGGAAAGCATTTAAAATTATTTATTTTTGGTGTTCTGAAATCTCACAATTCAATGTAGGTCTTACTTTTTAAAAAAAATTTTTTGTCTAGTCTTTGATGGGTCCTTTAAGTCTAAAGAATTGTGACTCATCACCTCTGAAAATTTTTATTCATTTATTTCTTTTCTATTTTTATTCTTTCCATTTGTCTTTTTGGAACTCTGTTATTTGTAACTTGGACCTCCTTGATTGGTCTCAATACCTTCCCCCCCCCGCCTTATATTTTCCATTTATGACTTTTTATTCTGTATTCTAGAAGATTTTGGCAAGTTTTTCCAGTTCTGCTTTTGATTTTTAGATTTTGTTAATCATGTTTTTAGTCTCTTAAAGCCCTTTTGTTTTCTAATTGTTTATAATAACATAGTATTTTTATTTATGAATAATCTTTTTGAATCTCTCTGAAAATACTGTTTTTTAAAGGTCCCTTCTATGCTCTGAATTATTTTTATTTTATCCAGCATTGCTCTTTGTTTGTCTATTTTAGTCTTTTCTTTCATTTTCTGATTTCTCTTAAATTCCTGATGCTACCTGATAATCCATTTTTACTATAGAAAAAATTGGGTCACTTGTCTGAATTTGCTCAGCTGCTGTGTCACTGGGTCAGTTTTTCCAAGGAGACCTCTGCCTAGTATGGGATAGGAACACTGTATTAGCTATTAGATTTCACTATCACATGAACTGGTGCGAAGCTGACTGTCCGACATGGATTTTTAAAATGTGAGAATATGAAAGATTGTAGACTGGGGTATCCAATTTCACAAAGGCCCTTGCTATTATTCAACAAAAGAGGCCTTTGTTTTTGCCTGTTTTTCCTGGATCCTAGAAGTCTTACGTGTAGGACTATGGGGGGAACACAGAGGTGCTGATTTGTACTGTAGACCTGTATGTAAACCTTTAATTAATCTTCTCACTTTTGACCACATTTCTCACTTTTGANGAGGCCTTTGTTTTTGCCTGTTTTTCCTGGATCCTAGAAGTCTTACGTGTAGGACTATGGGGGGAACACAGAGGTGCTGATTTGTACTGTAGACCTGTATGTAAACCTTTAATTAATCTTCTCACTTTTGACCACATTTCTCACTTTTGAGTCCAGAATGTATCATGCTTTCTAACAGGCATATCATATCCCACCCTTTTTGTATCTTTTCTATAGTGCGTTCATCACTCAGCACACTCTCATATGCTCTTCATTTTCCAGAAATTATTGAGCTCTCACGTGCAATTGTGAGCAGATCCCATCCTGCACATCCTTAGCTGGTATGGCAGTGTTTATCACTTTCTCTATTTTTATTTTTCTATTTCCATGTGTCTCAGGAAGGAAAAGAGATGGGCTTAAGTGCATCTTACCTCATCTTGAACTAGTAGTTTATAGTTGCTTCTATTTTATTGTTTCATGGTGGAAATATAATTCAAGTTAAATAATGAGATACTAAGAGGTGGCAAGAATACACAGAAGAACTATACAAAAAAGATCTTCATGACCAAGATAATCACGATGGTGTGTACTCAGCTAGAGCCAGACATCCTGGAATGTGAAGTCAAGTGGGCCTTAGAAAGCATCACTACAAACAAAGCTAGGGGAGGTGATGGAATTCCAGTTGAGCTATTTCAGATCCTGAAAGATAATGCTGTGAAAGTGCTTCAGTCAATATGCCAGCAAATTTGGAAAACTCATCAGTGGCCACAAGATTAGAAAAGGTCAGTTTTCATTCCAATCCCAAAGAAAAGCAATGCCAAAGAATGCTCAAACTACCACACAATTGCACTCATCTCACACACTAGTAAAGTAATGCTCAAAATTCTCCAAGCCAGGCTTCAGCAATATGTGAACCGTGACCTTCCATATATTCAAGTTGGTTTTAGAAAAGGCAGAGGAACCAGAGATCAAATCGCCAACATCTGCTGAATCATCAAAAAAGCAAGAGAGTTGGAGAAAAACATCTATTTATGCATTATTGACTATGCCAAAGCCTTTGACTGTGTGGATCACAATAAACTGTGGAAAATTCTGAAAGAGATGGGAATACCAGGCCACCTGCCCTGCCTCTTGAGAAACCTATATGCAGGTCAGGAAGCAACAGTTAGANTATCAATAACCTCAAATATGCAGATGACATCACACTTATGGCAGAAAGCGAAGCACTAAAGAGCCTCTTGATGAAAGTGAAAGAGGAAAGTGAAAAAGTCGGCTTAAAACTCAACATTCAAAAACCTAAGATCATGGCATCTGGTCCCATTACTTCATGGAAAATAGATGGGGAAACAGTAGAAACAGTGACATACTTTATGTTTTGGGGCTCCAAAATCAGTGCAGATGGTGGCTGCAGCCATGAAATTAAAAGATCTTGCTCCTTTGAAGAAAAGTTATGACCAACCTTGTGTAGCATATTAAAAAGCAGAGACATTATTTTGCCACCCAGGATCCATTTAGTCAAAGCTATGANAAAATCAGTGCAGATGGTGGCTGCAGCCATGAAATTAAAAGATCTTGCTCCTTTGAAGAAAAGTTATGACCAACCTTGTGTAGCATATTAAAAAGCAGAGACATTATTTTGCCACCCAGGATCCATTTAGTCAAAGCTGTGATTTTCCAGTAGTCATGTATGGATGTGAGAGTTGGACTATAAAGAAAGTTGAGCACTGAAGAATTGATGCTTTTGAACTGTGGTGTTGGAGAACACTCTTTGAGAGTCCCTTGAACTGCAAGGAGATCCAACCAGTCCATCCTAAAGGAAATCAGTCATGAATATTCATTGGAAAGACTGATGCTGAAGCTGAAACTCCAGTAGTTTGGCCACCTGATGCAAAGAACTGACTCATTTGGAAAGACCCTGATGCTGGGAAAGATTGAAGGCGGAAGGAGAAGGGGACGACCGAGGATGACATGGCTGGATGGCATTACCGACTCAGTGGACATGAGTCTGAGTGAACTCCAGGAGTTGGTGATGGACAGGGAGGCCTGGTCTACTGCGGTTTATGGAGTCACAAAGAGTCGGACATGACTTAACAGCTGAACTGAACTGTACACCAGAAACTCACGCAACATTGTAAAACAACTATACTTTAATAAACTTTGAAAAGAATTTTTGAATCACATCCTTATATAAACCCTCAATTATTTTGTCCCCTCTCATTTAGTTGTACTTCCCTGGCAAAAACTCATTCATGACTAAATGCAACTTTCTATCTACTCCATGCCTCAACTTAGGCAGTAGTGTGTTCTTGCAGAAAACACACACAACAGTCCATTAAACTGAGGGCTGCTAACCTCCAGGGGCCCCTCAATGCTGTCCCTCAATCACACAAGAGACCCTTTGTCCATTCACTAGCTATTCTGCTGGAAAACAATTTCACACCTTTTCCTCTCACCTCAAACCTCCAAGCCCTCCTTCCCAGTCTCTATCAGCCTTTGACTTGGCTTCCTGTTTCACTGTGAAAATATCAGCATTCAGAAAACAACTTTTACAGCTTCCCACACTGACCTTCCTGCCATTATCTGTGTTCATGTATTTACTCTGCCTTCCCTGCTCTTCTCTGGAGGAACAGCCTGTGTGCCCCAGGCCAGCCCATCTGCTTGGGCATTAGATCTTATCCTCACTCACAAACTCCAGCACACAACTCCAGAAATCTTCCTTTATTTTTTTATTACCATTTTCATTCCCTACTAAATCATCCCCATCAGTAGAAAAACATGCTATTATTTCTTCCACATTAAAAAGTTTTCTTCTTGATCCCATATCCCCTTACAATTACTGCTTCATGTCTTTGTGCTTCTTTTTTTTTTTTTGGAAAATTCCTCAAAAGAATGATTTATATCCAATGTGTCTGAATCTTCTCTTCTTACTTGCATTCAGGCTTTTATTCTTACTTCGTTTTCTCCAAATGATATCATTGATCTCTATATATTTAAACCAATGGTCAATTCTCTATCCGTATTTACTTGATCCAACAGTATTGTTTAATCAATCCCTCTTCCTTAAAGTACTTTCTTCACTTGGCTCCTAGGACTTAGCATTCTCTTTCCTCTTAATTCTCTGGATCCTCCCTCTCAGTATTCTTTGATGGTTTCTCCTTATTCTCCCAGCACCTTGTAAACACTGGAGTTTCCTCCTCCACCAGGCTTAGCCCTCTTCAAAATATATATTTACCCCTTTGGTGATCACACCTAGTCTTTTGCTTTTACTACCATCTATGTATTGCCCTTCCTAGTTTATATATGTATATTCCCAGGACTCCAGTTCTTTCTATCCAACCACCTATGTCATGTCTCTACATGGATATTTAGTTGGCATCTCAAATTTAACATGTCCAAGCTCAACCCCTGAAAGTCTCTGACTTTATCCCTAAAATTGTTCCCTCACCCCCAACTGTCTTTACTTTTTCAGTTAAGGCCAACTCTAAATACCATGGAATCATCCTTGATCCCTCTTATCTCTTGTACTCATATTTGAGCTGTGAGCTAATTCCTCTAGTATCCAGGACCAAATTACTTTTAACCATCTCCTGCTCTGTTCAAGGAGCCAGTATATTGTTTCAGTGACCCCTGACTGGTCTCTCTGCCTCTATTCATGCCCCTGCCTCCAGTCCCTTAGTCTCTTCTCCACCCAGCAGCCAGTGTGATCCTGTTAAATATCAGTCACATTATATCCTTCCTTTGCTCAGGCCCCTTTCCCTCAATAGCTTCCCAACTTACTCATATTAAAAGCCAAAGTCCTAACAGTGTCCTCCAAGGTCCTTCACTGGATGCCTGACTCTGACCACATTTCCTCCGTTTCTCCCTCTGCTCACTGCACTCAGGTCATCGTGACCATCCGTTGTCTTCAAAGAATCCAAGAAAGCACCTAGACTTCGCTGTTCTCCCTGCCTAGCCTCCTCTTTCTCCAGATGACTACAGTTTGATCACGTGCCTTCCTCAAATATTACCTTTCCAGTGAGACCTCCCTTGACACCTGTTTAAAGTTATAATCCCATCCTGGTTCCTTTCATCATCTGGCCTTCCTTCTAGCCTTATTTTTCTCTATAACAACTACTACCATCTTGGGTGCTTAGTCACTCAGTCATGTCCAACTCTTTGCTCCCCCATGGACGGTAGCCTTCCAGGCTCCTCTGTTGGTGGAATTCTCCAGGCAAGAATACTTACAGCAAACAATTTTACTTATTTGTTATTACCCATCTCTTCCTACTAGAATGTAAATTCCTTGAGGGCAGGGATTTTTATCTCTTTTGTTCACTGCTCTGTTCCCATTGCCTAGAACAGGCTCAGAGTAGATAATTGATAAATATTTGTTGAATTAAAGAGTAAATGAATGAATGAGAAAATTAATATTTTGCTATTCCTAGTCTAGAAATTTTTCCACTATACTATACAAATCCATCATTCTCATGATGAAACAAAAAATCCTTCCATACTATGCTTTTTGTTAAACATTTCAGTTACTAGATCCTTTCTTCATTGGAACTGTATTGTTTTAACCTTCAGTGTAATTTTCTCTTCCACTCACCAAATCCTAATTTATATTAGAGTGTTAATTGCATATGAACAGAATATATAAAAATAATGATGAAGAACTATATTCAAGGTGCCCCTTTGTGGTTATACAAAATTCAGAACTGAGTCAGAATATATATCAGCTGCCAATAATGCAGAATTGCTCTCAGTCTGCCAGGTAATAATGTATCTACTGATCCAAGCCATATTTTTATGCACTGTGTTTTCCGTTAACTGCAGCATGGTCCAGATATGTGTCATAAGCATTTAAAGGACAAACCTTGATCAATTAGGATATCCAACCTCAATGTGACCTTCATTTTAGGCTAATTATATGTTGATTGCTACTAATCAGTGTTGTATTTATAATGAACAAACAGGTCTGATAGAGAGTAAAGAGCAGTTGCTATATTGTTTTTTAACCACTCGTTTATGTTTGGAATGAAATTTGATGTGAGTCTCTTTAACAAAACATTTTTTAACATTTAAATTATTTTCTTTTATATGTTGCATGTTTGCTCAGTTGCTTAGCCGTGTCTGACTCTTTGAGAACCCCATGGACTGTAGCCTGCGGATTCTTCTGTCCATGGGATTTTTTCAGGCAAGAATACTGGAGTGGGTTGCCACTTCCTCCTCCAGGGATTGATCGGCCCAAGGATTGAACTGACATCTCCTGCATTAGCAGGCAGATTCTTTACCACTGAGCCACCTCGGAAGTCCACATGTTGCATACACCACACTTTTATTTGTCTAGTATACATCGTATGTGTATGTTTATAAATGCAGAAATCATCATGGCTTCAGCTCAGTAGTTCCTACCATCATTTAAAGCCAGTGAAGGCATTAATACATTCAGTTTTTACTTTATAAATCTATTTAAGTGTATCAAACAATGGGCTAGTTCAGTTATCTTCCAGGGTCTTATAAGTAAATTGCCAAAGTGTAAATATCTGTGAGTTAGTTCCAAACATGTTAATGGTTTTTTTCAGCTTAGCTCCAATCAGAGTAAACTTTGGACATTTGTATTGACAATGACCTCTGTCTTCTTCCCCCAAATGTGAGCATGTTGGATGCTGTGAATATCCGTCAACAGTTCTTCAGTTTTCATAGAAAGATACCTGTGAGACTTTCATTATTTCCTCTGATATGCATGAATGTGTGTATGTACTTGTGTGTGTGTGTATGTGTGCACAAGTGTGTAGGAGAGACTAAGAAACAGAAAATACATCTGGAGGTGTGAACATGGAGATGAGGTGTTTACCTTTTAGAAACTTCTAAAAAAAATGTTAGAATGCACTGCTACAAAACAATATTAACTATGACACTTGAGGTACCCATTTAGTTATCCACCTACTACCTTAGCTGTGGGGTTGATACCGAATGTCTTCATGTAACAGAAACATAACCAAAAGATGGGAAAGAGATATCAGCTTAGCAGCTGTGTTCTTACCTAATTGCCAGTGGGGGCTGAGCTACAATCTGGCCAGTGAGAATAGTCACCACAAGACGGTAGGGAGATGGAGCAAGTCAGAGCTGAGAGCGCTTCCATAAGGAGGAACTGAAGGTAGAGGAGAGAATCTTCAAGTATTGACTGCAATTCTCGTGACATCATGTGATCGTTGGTTTTTTATTACATACAAAAGCAAAACAGAGTGCCTCCTCCCTGATTGTGTTTTCTCTCTGTGGAGTTACTAATTGGATTGCAGTCACTCCACAGTAGCTCTGTGGACTAGCATAGTGATCTGATTTGGCATTAATAGGCCCCTAAAGTTCATTAAAGATAATTGCATCAGTGACCTCTCTGCCCACATTTGACAATAATAATGATTGATTACCACAAATATCCCTAATTTTGTTAGTTTCTTATGGTAATAAGCCCCCCCAATTATGTGCTGAGAATTCACTGGTTTTGATAGTTCATAGTGTCATAAGTTATCAATGTTTGGAGCATTTTTAATTACCATTCTATTCATACATAGGAAAGAAAGTGATATTCTAACCCTGAAAATGTATAAACTACACAGGCAAAATTAATCTTGGATTAAACTCTTATCTACTAATTCAGAAAATCATTAAAAATTTCATTAAAAGTTCATCTCTGTCCTGTGGATGATGTCACATCTACAAGTGATAAAATTGCACACACACACACACATGAACACTGGTAAGAACCAAAGAAGGTTAGTGGACTGTAACAATACCTGGTTGTGATATTGTGCTACGGTTATGCGAATTTTTACCATCGGCCAAAACTGGGTGAAAGGTACATGGAATTTATTATTTTTACAGCTATGTGAAGATCTACAACTATATCAAATCAGAAGTTAAAAATAATTTTGTCATTGTATAGTATCTTATTGTTTTAATAGCACATTAGCATCCAAAAGCAAGGAGTAGAGGTCGATAGCTGGTACATGAAATTTAATTTTTTACAATATGTTTAGAAAATTGATTTAAGTTTCTTAGATGGAAAATTGTTTTTTGCTTTTTATTCTGGTGGGTAATTTAGAAGTCTAACATTGTAGATAATTCCTTGGTTTGTTCAACGCAACTCAATTCCTACCACTGTGTTTCTTTATTTCACAGATCTGTGTTTCCAAGTGCCCAGAAAGATTTTTAACTTACATGGAAATACAATTTAAGTACAAAAATGACAGTGAATACTGGACATACTACAGCCAATTCTGCCGGAATACTTTTCTTAAGCCTTTGGAGGTATGTGTGTTTAAGCTTAAAACTAGAGAAGAATTTATCTTATTTCAATCTCAAGTGTAATGTATTTGTAACTGGACAAGCCCCAAATTTTTCTAAGAAATTGTTACTGACATTACCATTTCATTAAAGCACAAATGCATGTATATACACAAACATAACACAATTTGGAGCATATCATTTTGTAGACTTGGGGTGTTATACACGACTATTAGGTCTGGTAAGTTGGTATCAACTATTTCCTGACACCAGCAGATTCTCCACTTGGGTGGATTTTTTTGCTGTCAAGAACTAGGAGCTAAATGTCATTTGCAGTCACCATTTCATTAATGTGGTGATAAAGCTCCATGGCTACAGAGTAACAAGAACTTTACTTCCAAACCTGGTTTGATAGTTACTCATTTGAAAAAAAAATCCCCAAACACTACCTAGACTTAAGATTTATAAGGGAATTCTAAAGCCTTGTTATGTTAATTAGTTGTGATGGCTTCTAAATAAGAAGAGATATCATTTTTCCAGGAAAAAATAAACGTTTTAGACTGAGGCTATAACTAAGAAAAAGATACACACCTTCAAAGATGTACCTTGGTTTCAGTATGTCAATTGGATTACAGTTAGGATATTTAAAAGTGTTTGTCAAACAAGTATGTGTGTATGATAATCTTACAATTACTCTTACTAGGGGAGTAATTTGGAATAAGGAAATTATTAGGGAATTGCATTTTTAAAGGACACAATTTATATATTGAGTAAAATGTGTCATCACATAATCTTTGAAATGTTAACACACTCTTCCTTCAATTTTAGACTCTCCCACAAGTTTTACTGGATAATGATTGTCCATCAGCGATTTATCCAAGCAAACCTTGTAAGTGGTTATTATTTTACCTCAGAAACACAGGATCTACCGAGAAGTTATTTAATTCAGTTCACTTATTTTACAATTGACAAAAATGAGGCTCAGAATGGTCCTATGACTGGCCCAGAGTCACAGAGTTAATTGAGAAGAAAGCCAAAGTGACAAAGCCCATTTTTCTGATTCCAGCCTAGGGTGTTCCCCAGGAGCTTCGTGAGGTTCTAGGTTTGGTGGCATAAATGCACACAGAAAAGTTTGAACATTGAATATTAAAAGTTCAGTCAGTTTGATTCTTTTTTTTTTTTAACTTTATTCTACTTTACAATACTGGATTCGTTTTGCCATACATTGACATGAATCCACCACAGGTGTATACGAGCTCCCAATCCTGAATCCCGCCCCCCACCACCTCCCACCCCACATTGTCTCTCTGGATCATCCCCTTGCACCAGCCCCAAGCATCCTGCATCCTG
>SJYV01042803.1:165727-189603 GCA_006410875.1 Neotragus pygmaeus | reverse complement strand
AGAAGGGGATGACAGAGGATGAGATGGTTGGATGGCATCACTGACTCAATGGACATGAGTTTGAGTAAGCTCTGGGAGCTGGTGATGGACAGGGAGGCCTGGTATGCTGCAGTCCATGGAATCACAAAGAGTTGGACACCAGTGAGCAACTGAACTGAACTGAACTGATTTTGGAGATAGCAAAACTATGGCCATTTTCTATCTTCTTTCTTCTTTTTTCTTATCTGTTTTTCCACAGTGGGTACATATTTCTTTTAAAATGGAAGAAAGATAATAGTCATTAGTTTGAGTAGAAAGTCAGGTACTATTGAGTTAGCAACCATCAAATGTCTTACATTGTTCCCATCATTCTTCTCTGGATCATTAAAGACCCTCCATCAAAGTTGTAGGTCTTGCAAGCAACTGCATTTAACCAGGATTCCCTGAGCAATAGTGTCTGTAGTTAAGAACAATGTTACAGATTTTTATGCAAAAGGGTAAAAATGAATCATTAGCCCCTGAAGATACATTAGGTATATAAGATATAGTCCCTGCCTTTACAATTATAGTTTGTTTAGATCACAGAATATAAAATGTACTTTGGGGATGTTGTCGTTTAGTTGTAGTCATGTCTGACTCTTTTGCAACTCCATGGACTGTAGCCCACCAGGTTCCTTTGTCCATGGAATTCTCCAGGCCAGAATACTGGTGTAGGTAGCCTCTCCCTCCTCCAGGGTATCTTCCCAACCCAGAGATCAAACCCAGGTCTCCCTTATTGCAGGCGGATTCTTTACCAACTGTGCCATCAGGGAGTCCAAGAATACTGGAATGGGTTGCCATTTCCTTCTCCAGGGGATCTTCCTGACCCTGGAATCGAACCCACATCTCCTGCATTGCTAGGCAGATTCTTTACTAGTGAGCCACCAGGGAAGCCCATGTTGGGGACACAAAAATGAGTAAGGCACAGTCCTTCAAAGTCTAGTGAAGGAAACATTGAAATCAATTTGTATCCCCCCAATAGGGGGATAGTGCTTGAAACTATGTTATGCAGCTAACAAAATTCACTCATTAAAGATTTTATAAATGGAAATAAGTAATAATAAAGGAAAGAAATAAGAGACAATATCTCATGTACTGTATAGTTAATAACTCTCAACAAAAAAAATGTATACAGAAGAAAGACTGGAAGGAAATGCACCAAAATGTTAATATAGTTCACTGTAGCTTATAAAACCTTTATGATTTTGTATCTTGTTTCAAGAATTTTTCTCTACATTCCAGAAATATAATGAGCATATTTAGTAATTAAAGGTAACAGACTAGATGAGTTACTGTCCAGAAATACTATATAGAACAAGTTTGGGAGGTTCTGTAGGTGAGATCATTCATAATGAAGCAGCAAAAAGAAAAAGAGTACACAAAAAGGCAGAAGAAGGACTTGGAGAGAACCTGGATCTGTGAACCAAGGGAAGAGAGTTATAAAGGGCAGGGGTGTCTCCTGTGTCAAAGACTCATTCAACAGAAAAATTAAATCATTCAACAGCAAAGATTTACTGAGTTCCATTCTGTACCAAGCACTGTGTTAGGTAATGGGTTCCAGCAGGATGAAGAGTAACAAGTATTTGGAAGTTCTGGCAATTAGGGGGGTCACGGGAATCACTGGGAGGACAGTTTCCATGGCGAGGTGGAGGCAGAAATATGGCTGGATTGAGAGGGAATAGAATCATCTGGTAGAGACTATGTCAAATTTGCCGGGGAGGAGCGGGGCAAAGAAAGGATACTGAAGCAGTCATCCCTATTACAGATGCTACATACAGAAGATGAAGGTGAGTAGACAAACTGATTTTAAAGCCAGCTAAGTCAGGAAAAGCTTTATGAAGACATAGTTCTTTCTCTATATCAATTACTTTCATATTTTCAGGTTTAATCTCCATATCAAGCCCTGCAAGTCTGTAATACACGAGGCGCTGGTCTATGTTCGATGCAGGATGCAGGATGCTTGGAGCTGGTGCACGGGGATGATCCAGAGAGACGATGTGGGGTGGGGGGTGGGAGGGGGATTCAGGATTGGGAGCTCGTATACACCTATGGCGGATTCATGTCGATGTATGGCAAAGCCAATACAGTATTGTAAAGTAGAATAAAGTAAAAATAAAACTAAAAAAAATAAATAAATGTTTAATGTGTGAAAAAAAATACTTTTTGAAAAAAAAAAAAAAAAAAACAACGATAAACCACTCCTGATACAGCGATAAACCATTCCTGATTATTCCTCTTTCTTCCTGTAAAATTGAGGTTTTAAAACATTTTTAGTAATAGAGATTTGTAAAGAAGCAAAGATTCGGTTGAATTAGAAAGTACATAAAAGATTGAATGACAGACTCTCAGAAATCATGCCAGTTGACAAAGTATGGGCCATTTTTGATGGCTTTATGTTTCCATTTCCAGCCCCTCTAAAAAACTGATGAATGAAAAAGCTGGAAGAGAGACAAATTATTAACATTTTATAAATAAAAATTTGGTTATCTTAGTAGCCTAAAGTTTTAGCTGATGCTTATTTCTCAAAGAATTATTCACTAAACTCTGTTTTTCAAGGTTTCACTTAAGGAATAGCTAAGAATGTTTTTAAAAATAACAAAACTAAATTCACCTAATAATTCAAGTAAATGTAGCCTTTTTATTAAGATGTGTTTAGTATGAGAGTGAGGTTGTCAGTATTATTCTTATAAAACCTGTGCTGTGTGTCCTGCTTATGGCTACTTAATGAATATATCATGTATGAAATAATCAAATTTAAATGTAGCTTCAGATTATGATTGTATTTACTTCCCATATCTATCTTAGAATCATCAAAAAGTGTTATTATCAAGTAATGGGCAGTTATCTATACTGAGCAAGTTATATAGTGTCTAGCAAGTAAGCATTTTGATTATAAAAAACAGAAAGCTGAAGAAAGAGAGGTCATCATAAAGAAAGAAAAGTGATTATCATAATTTTAATTTATTTTTACAGTTCTCCAGAGATGTTTCCCAGACTTCTCTACTAAAAATGGCACTTTAACAGTAGGCAATAAGACAGTGTTTGATGATGGAAATGGAAAGACAAGAAATGCTGCAGAACTCAGAAGAGCTGCAAAGTATGTAGATCACATCCCCATTTTCAATTTTATGCACCCCATTATTATCCCTGAACTAAAGCTATGTTGGGTTAAGGGTTATAGAGGAAAAATTATGTTTATTCTGAAATATTCATGTCACTGTGGATTGGAGAAATTGGTATGTGTTCGTTAAGAAAACCAAAGGAAAAAGCGGAATGAATTTGAAAGAACAATTATGTTTTTCAAAACGGTTAAGTCTTTCATCATGAACAGGTACATAAATGAGACATCAGGAAACAGATTGAAACACCTTAATATAATTTATTTTGGATGAGCATAATTTAAAAAACCAAGATTTTCTAAAGCATCATTAAAAAAAAAATGACTGAAATAATAAAACTGCCAGCTGTTTTAAATGGAAGGGAGCCTTAAGAAAAGTGAAACAATCACGATGCTGCTATGTTAGTACTGTGCTGAATTTCTATTACTACTTAAGTGAAGTGAATTTTCTGTTTCTCTTGGCTGCATGCTTCGTGGTATTCCATGTTATTTTGAAATATAATTTTCTCATGCACACAGATGTATATATACAAATGTAAACACAGAGTATCATTGCATAGCTCAGTTGTTGAATTTAAAATTAAAAATACATTGCAAAAATGTATTTTACTAATAGTACAATTCCATTGATAAAATTTTGAAGCAAGCACATGTGTGCTAAGTTGCTTCAGTCGTGTCCAACTCTGCGACCCTATGGACTGTAGCCTGCCAGGTTCCTTTGTCCATGGGATCCTCCAGGCACGAATACTGGAGTGGATTGCCATGCTCACCTCCAGGGAAGCTTCCTAATACAGAGATTGAACTCACATCTCTTATGTCTCCTTCACTGGCAGGCAGGTTCTTCACCACTAGTGACACCTGAGAAGCCCAACTAAATTAAATTACACTATGATGCATATATATATATATATGATACAACTAAGAAAACTGGGAAATTATAATCACAAAAGTCAGAATTATGGTTATTTTAGGGGAAGGGAGAGGTATTGTAATTGGAGCACATGGGGGGAAGGAATGACTGAATTGTACTTACCAAGTGTGTTCACTTTGATAACCCATCCAACTGGATGCTAATAAGTTGTGTACTTTTCCGCATATGCCTCTTTGTGCCTTCTGCTACAGAGTGTCAGAAGATGAAGGGGAAATTAAATAGCATATTCACTCTTAGCTCTATGGATTTTATAAGTTAGAAGCTGACCTTATTTAAATTCATGTCTTATAGTGAGGTCTCTGCAACACTGAGGGCATGTTGCATATGTTGGAAAAGAGGTATGTTTACCACTCTTGAAAGCAATGCTTCCTCTGTGTGTAGCTGTAGCTACCTTTGTAGGTTCACCAAAGTGACACCGCATGTATTATTGTGGCTAGCAAAAGGGTCACTAGCGATAAATGGTTTCTAAAGATATGCTTAGAATATCAGCTTCGAAGTCCCTTTTATCATAACAAGAACATTTCTCGTTAATGGTAGTCAAAAAATAATTGATTTTTTTTCTTCTTTGAATTCAGCGGTATCAATAAAGTCCTTGATGCAAGGGCAATTGGAGTGAAGGTGTTTGAAGACTATGCAACAACATGGTATTGGATTCTCATGTAAGTGAAAACATAAGTGTTTCGCCTCCAGCCCCATTCTGAGTTTATCTTTGTAGAATTTCTTTCATCAAATCCCCCATTCATATTCATGAATGAGAGATTGACTCAGATTTCAGTTCTGCCAGTTTCTTTTTCAGACAGAGTGAAGAGCCCAAAATATTTGGAAATCTGCCCAATATTAGCAGAAAGTTATAAGAATGTAAATTTTAATTTTACTCATTAAATTACTAGTAAGAGTATTCATATATTTCAAGTCCCATGGGGCCTCATTATGGTATGTGTGTGCCTTTCACCACATATAACATTTGTCCTTCCCTTGATCTCCAAAGGATCATTCTTATTTTTTAACACAGCCCTTCTATATAATGTTTGTTACCATCATCATCAAACTCACTGTACTTATGAAAAGCTGAAAAAGATAAATGAAGGGAGGAAGAGGTTTTAAATTTTCAGACATAACATTTGCATTTCTTAAACATAAAGGAAAATGTAGTCAGTCTTCCAGAGCTGGTACACATATTTGATATCCCAAAGGGTGTCATTACTATCTGGCTTTTGTGTCACCTTCTTGTACCTTAAGTACCTTAAAGGCATCTATGATTCCCTAGTAATCAAAGAATAAAGTGGAAACTTCTTCAGATTCTTACAAGAACTCTTACAACCTATTCAAGTTACTTTCTCAGATTTATCTCCATCCGCATTCCTTGATTAACTCTATATTCTAAACACAGCAAGTAGCACACCGATTCTCAGACCATCACACCCTTGTGTTTTTGCACATTCTATTCTCTTTCCTAGAATATCCTCCCTTGTGCCCTGGGAAAATTCCTCTCATTATTTAAAATCAGCTTTTATCACTTATGATATCTTCTTAACTTCACTAGATATAGTAAATTACTTACACTTCTGTGTTCCTTATTCATTGTGTGTGTATATGTGTGTACATACATATATGTAAACACACATATCTATCTTCTATATAGCACGTACCATCTTGTATTTTATTTACCTGTCTCTTTCCCTCTGATAAACTATGAACTCTTACTATGGTAACTATGTCTATCTTTTCTTTGTTTTTCAGAGTCCTGGTATGGTTCTTGGACAGTAGAGATACATAGAAAATATGGGTTTAAGAAACAGTTATAAAAGTACTAGGGGGACAAGATAGATATATTTAAGTAAGGTGCTTATAGAGTCAAAATTATATTGTGTGTAAAATACTAGAGAGTAGTTTTTAGAGCTAGAGAAGGCAAAGGCACCCCACTCCTGTACTCTTGCCTAGAAAATCCCATGGAGGGAGGAGCCTGGTGGGCTGCGGTCCGTGGGGTCGCTAGGAGTCAGACACGACTGAGCGACTTCACTTTCACTTTTCACTTTCCTGCATTGGAGAAGGAAATGGCAACCCACTCCATTGTTCTTGCCTGGAGAATCCCAGGGATGGGGAAGCCTGGTGGGCTGCTGCCTACGGGGTTGCACAGAGTCAGAACTGAAGCAACTTAGCAGTAGCAGCAGCAGTTTTTAGAGCTATAAAACTAGATAGTTTTATGAGATTTTACATTGTTATGCTTTGTCTTAAACGGAGTAATTATTTTCAGTGTTTATTTCAGGATATATCTCCATGGCAGAGATTGTAGTTTTACACTTGATAGGAAACTGGTGCCCCTATTGTCAGACCTGAATATCACTAGATAGTTTCTCTCTTCTTTATTTTGGCTTTTCTACTCTCACCTGAGAAAGGTATAATTTATAACAGATTCTCCTGTCCTCCTCACACACTGAAATAGTCTCTACCCAGGGACTAAACACTAGTGCATAAACACCTCCCTTTATTATCAGCTCTTCTGTTCTCATCTGTTTCATACATATAAAGCCAAACACTGACATGCTGGGACTTAGTGGACTCAGAATTTTTATGTAGGAATTAAAAACACAAGTAGTCAAGAACTATATTTCTTATTTTTACCCTCTGATCTTGCTTTAAAATTTTTTATTTATTTTTATTTTTGACTGTGCTGGGTCTTGGTTACTACACAGGCTTTTCTCTAGTTGCAGCAACTGGAAGCTTCTCATTGCGGTAGCTTCTCTTGTTGCCGAGCACAGGCTCTAGGGTGAGGGCTTCAGTAGTTGCAGTTCTGGGGCTCTAGAACACAGGCTCAATAGTTAATGGCACATGGACTTATTTGCTTCGCAGCATGTGGGATCTTCCCAGACCAGGGATTGAACCTGTGTCTCCTGTACTGACAGGAGGATTCTTTACCACTGAGCCACCAGGGAAGCCTTCCACCCCCTGCCCTAGTCGTTTTTAATAACCCTCTTGTCTTACGCCATAGAATAATTTTTCAATCACATTGCATATTTCAGCAGTAAAATATCTGTGGTTTGCTTCTAAATTGAAAGTCCAGGCTCTGTAAGACTATGCACTGAGAAGGTACTCTGGTACATGCTATCATCTATCCAGTGACAGTATTATTAATAGTTTCTTTGGGAGAATGGCACTGAAGCATATATACTGTTATGTAAGAAACGAATCACCAGTCTCTATTTGATACAGGATGCAGGATGCTTGGGGCTGGTGTACGGGGATGATCCAGAGAGACGTTGGGGGGTGGGAGGTGGGAGGGAGATTCGGGATTGGGAGCTTGTGTGTACCTGTGGTGGATTCATGTCGATGTATGGCAAACCCAATAGAGTATTGTAAAGTTAAATTTAAAAATAAATAAATAAATAAATTTAAAAAATAAAAATAAAAAAAAAATAAAAATAAAATAAAAAAAAAGATAACATCTGAAGACAATAAGCTCGGTAACTGTGCCAGGCTGTCTGTTGCTATTTGGAAACTTGCAGATATCACCAGCAGTGTTAGGTCTTAATAGAGGCATCAGCCAGATTTCCAATTTTAGTGAGTTCTCTTTGATGAAATCACTTAGAAAAATCCAATATGACGTTAACCTGGATATATAGTGGGGTTGGGAAGAAGTACCTCCAGTACTCAATCAAACCCCAGGAAGAAATTAAAACAAGGAAAATAATCATGCTCTTGATGGCTTGATAAAGTCACATGGCCCAGGAGACACAGAGGCCTTATTCCAGCTCCAGATAATGGCCCACAGATCACTGGGGATCTGAAATAAGTGTCTGGTGATGTTAGACATCACAAACGATTAGAGATAATTAGACCAGAATGATAATGGCTACAAAATCATGGATTCAGGAACTGTGTAGGACAATTATTTTGCTTGTCTTTCTGTCCCAAGATTGTTCTCTTACTGCTAGTTATATCACATACGGTTTTCGTTAGTGACCAGGTATAGAGCAGCAATAACGTCTCATGGATATGCTTTGTTGCTTATCGCTTGGTGCATAAGTATGAAGGAAAAAAATAGGACTGCAGCAGATAGGAACTGTGATTTTTCCTGAAACAACTGTGGACACAGAATTTGTGTTTACCTCGGCACCAAAAATGATTCATTTATCAAGTTCTGATGATCCTATTGTTTTCCTTGAAAGTCTTACCAGAAAGAATTGCTTATACTTTTTAATGTCATAAATGTTTCTACAGTCAGATAAAATAATCAAGAATTATTTTGAATAGAAATAAGTGTTGTCTTGCTATGTTTGTCATGTTTAGCACACTGGCCCCTGTGTTTGTTGTGCCTTTTATCCTCCAGTGGCCTGACTATCGCCATGTTCCTCAGCTGGATGTTTGTGATGCTCCTGAGGTTCACAGCTGGATTGCTTTTCTGGATCTTCACCTTTGGTGTGATTGGAATCATAGCTTATGGTAGGTATCCACCCGTCTTAAAATCACCAAATATCAAAATAATCTTTTTCTTTTCAGTTGCCATTGTCAACTACCAGAAAGCATTTTACTTCCAGTGAATTTAATCCTTCTTTACTGTCTTCCTAAAGGTGTTAAATTGAGAAAAATACTTAATTCTGCATACAGTGTCTCTGTTACTTCTTTTTTCTTTATCGTGGGGCAGGGGGAAGTGATCTTAAAATATTCTTCTCTTTTTCTCTACAGTTTTTGATCTCATATCTCATGAGTATTAAGAAGGAGGTGAAAAGAATCCCCTTTAGGTTAATGAAAACTATTTCACACCATTTCTTTTAGTCTTTTTACTTTTTATCTGATCAAAGGCCCAGGTCTGCATAGTTATAGATGTGTGATCAATCTATTTTTCTCTTTCAACTTAGGACTTTTAATCCAGGTACTGTCACACACTTTAATAATTGGCCAGTACTCCATAATGGGCCATCACCCTCTAGAGGCAAGTATTCTGAATTACACTTACTGGATGGAGAGTTACTTTACTTCTAGGTTGAGCTCTCATTATTAACTCCGTTCTGCCAAATGTAGTACAGGTGAAATTCGAACATTAAAAAAAGAATTGAGTTTCCCTGGTGGATCAGATGGTAAAGAATCTGCCTACAATGCAGGAGACTTGGGTTTGATCCCTGAGTTGGTTAGATCCTCTGGAGAAGGAAATGGTTACCCACTCCAGTATTCTTGCCTGGAGAATTCTATGGACAGAGGAGCCTGGCGGGCTACAGTCTATGGGGTTGCAGTATAGCCCTTCTTTTCAGTCTTCTAATAAACATATGAGCCAGGATATGAATGTTTAAGAGGTTTCTATTCAAATGAATGATTTTCCTACAACACCATTTACATAGACAATGAGATTTTTATAGTCACAGATACCAAAATAACACAATCTTGTTTCTGTCACCCAAAGAAGAAGAGCTTTACACATATCAGTATAAGAATGTAGAATACCCAAAATCTATAGTTACCTTGAGTTCCAGTCCTGTCTCCATAATGTAACTGGAGGACTTGGAAAAGTTTCTGAATGATTATAAGACTCAGTTTCCTTATGCATATCATCAGCATAATAATGGTATCTCCATCATACCATTACTGTGAGAATTAAATGAGACCATGAATATAAAGTTCTTAGAACAGTCCCTGGGACACAGTAAATACTCAGTACGTCTTGGGTTATTTTTATTATCGTGCTCATTATCCTCAGAGTTTCTCAACAGTTGTTTAGGTAACTCCATGTATCATTCCTTATCTGTTCATGCTGTGCAGCTGCCCATGGACCTCATGAAGGAATATTAGAATTGCTATCTCCTAATCTGAAACTCCCAAGAAAAGTTTTTGTCAAAAAGCCTTTGTTTTCTTCCTTGGAGCTCAGAGTATCCCCTGCCCTTTTCTGTCTTATAGTTTGGGGATGTGAAAAATTCTCATTGATTATAAAAAATTAAGAGTTACATAGGGGATAGCCATATAATGCTACAGTTATAAATCTGTATTTGGAATTTGGAAAAAGCATAGTTTGCTATGAAATGGTGGCATATTATATTGTATTGTTTTATTTTTTTCATGAGCTTACTAGAAATGAGGTATCCCAGAAAGCAAAACCATTTTCAACCCACAAGCTAAAAAGTAGGGAACTGAGCAGGAGGCACATGTGAGATTATGGGTAGATCATACCAGTGCAACAATCAGGAGACTCAGAGCCAGCAGAAGAGTAGAGGGTCAGGCCTGAAACTGCTGGAGTAGGTCCTGGATCCTGGAAAACGCATAAAGTGATCCTAGTTTGGTAGTACCCTTTGGTTGCCAATAGAAATAAATATGAATCCCTTCTAGATGGAAGCACCTTCATTCAGATCACCAGGTTTCAACAGATTCAAATGAACAATGTACGAGTTGCAATCAAAGATTTCCAAACATATATGGAAACGGTCTTTTGCAAGAAACAAAAGAAACGATAAACCTCAGATTGAGGTCACTAAGAAATTAAGATATGGACTGATACAGAACATGAATTAATGTTTAAGAATTAAAAATACAACTAAAAAGTAAGAAATCATCAAAAAATATTCAGGCATACATGAAAATCAACCAAATAGAACTTTTCAAAACAAAGCAATAAAGGGTCATATTCAAAATTAAGTAGGTTAAATAGTAAAATAGATAATTAATGAACTGAAAAATGAAACTCTGAATTAATTACTCAAAATACACTAGAACATGAACAAAGGACAAAATATGATTCTGTATTTAAGAGAGATACAGAATAGATTGAGAAGGGCCTAACATGTATCAGCATATTTGAAAGGTATTGACTGGGTATTTTCTAGAACTGATGAAAGATATAAATTCAAAGATACAGGAAGCTCTACCAAGAAGAATAAGGGAAGTGACATCCATATCTAGTCATGTATTTTTTCATTTACTCATCCAACAAATATCAGTTGTGCAGCTGCTATGTATAGGCACTATTCTGGGCTCTTGAGAAAGAACAGTAAACAAACAGACAGAAGTTCTTACTCTCTTGATGCTCATAGCCTAAGCAAATTATCTATTAGAAGGTGATACTTGCCACAGAGAAAAAGAGATAATAGACACTGAAGGGGGATAGAGAGTAGCGTGGTAGGGCAAGGAGTGCAAATGCAGTATTAGTAGGGTAGGCATTTTTGAGACGAGATCCAAGAAAACACTTGAAGGAGAAAATGGGATTAGCCCCTGGAGATACAGGAGAAGTTCCAGACAGTAAGTACAGTTAGTCTTAAAGATGGTAGCATGTTGAAGAAATGGTTAGAATGCTTACATGGATGAGTGGTACCAAATAAAGGAGAGAATAGGAGATGAGGCATTTCTGGAGTGCCAGAGACTTAGATTATTTTTATTCTGAGTGAAGTAGGGAGACAAGGTAAGGTTTTGAGCAGAGGAGAGATGTGAAATGATCATGACTTTAGTCCCTGGTGGCTCAGACAGTAAAGAATCTGCCTGCAAGGAGACTTGGGCTCGATCCCTGGGTCAGGAAGATTCCCTGGAGAAGGAAGTGGCAACCCATTCCAATATTCTTGCCTGGAGAATCCCTTGGATGGAGGAGCCTGGCAGGCTGTGGTCCATAGGGTCACACAGAATTGTATCGAGAAGTGATTTAGCACGCACACATGAGATAGGAAAGGTGTGAGTGGAGCAAGCTTGGTTTAGAAAGGGGATTGATCAGAAGCGTAATTTTGAATATGTGGAGTTTGAGATGTTTATTAGGCATTAAGATGGAGATGTCACATAGGCAGTTGAATATTCAGTTGAATGTACAAAGTTAGAAAGAGATAGTTAGCCTAAATAAATATATTTAGGAATCAGGATTATTAGAGCCATGAGAATGGCTGAGATCACCAAGAAATTCAGTGTAGGTAGAGATGTGGACCAAAGACTGATTTCAGAGGCCCTGCAACATTAAGAGGTCAGAGAGAAGAGAATGGAACAGCAAAGACTACTGAGGAGAAATGGGTCTTCTTTGAAAACTAAAAGGATGTGATGTCATAGAAGCCAAGTTAAAAAAAAAAAAAAAAACAACGGAGGGGGTGATGAACCATGTCAAATGAGGCAGATAGGTCAAGAAAGATAAGAACTGAGAATAGACTTAGGATACATAAATATGGCAAGATCATTGGTATCGGATTAGGGTAGTTTTAGTAGCATAATGAGGAAGAAAAGCCTAATTAGTGTGGATTGAGGGAAGATTGGAGGAGAGGAATTATAGACAGAAAACATACATGGCTATTTGGGAGACTTTTATTGCAGTGAGGGACAAGAAATCAGGCAGTGAATAGGGGTAAGACTGTCAAAAGTAGAATTTCTTTTGTTTCACTCTTTAAGGTGGGAGAAAGGAAAATATGCTTGTATATTGTTTGGAATGATACATTAGAGAGCAAGAAATTAATGACTGTGAAAGTTCAGAATACCAAAGACAAAATATTTTAAAAACAATCAGAGAGAAAAGACAGATTGCCTACAAAGGAACAGGTAAGTTGAAGAAGACTTTTTGACAGCAACAAAAGGAGCAAAATAATACCTACAAAGAACTAAGAAAAAAATAATGGTCAGCCTATAGCTATACACTCAGCAAAACTATCTTTCAAGAATGAGAGTAACATTAAAGATATTTTAAGATAAGTAAAAACTAGAGTTTACAAGAAGACATATATTAATACTAAAGGAGTGCCTACTTCTAGAGGGAAAAATGATTCAGCAAAAATGTATAAGATGCAAGAATGAAAGGTTAGCAAAGAAAATTAATTGGTAAATGTGTAGGTAGGGCTTTCCTGGTGACTCAGACAGTAAAGAATTCCCCTGCAATGCAGCAGACCTGGGTTCAATCCCTGGGTTGGGAAGATCCCATGGAGGAGGGCATGGCAACCCACTCCAATACTCTTGCCTGGAAAATCCCCATGGACAGATGTACCTGGCAGGCTATAGTTCATGGGGGTCACAAAGAGTTGGACATGACTGAGGGACTATCAACACAGCACAGAACTTAAGAAACTTTGTACAAAATAATGATAATATCCATTTTTTTTTAGGTATAACTGTACATAAGTAAAATACAGAGGAATAATCAGACTGGGATGATTACTGAATAATGTAATCATTATATTTCCTGGGTTGACTTTAGACTTGGTCAGTAAGTACAGAGTATTCAAGAGTAATTTATTCTAAAAATATAGTAGATATCTCTAAACCAATAAAGGGGGAAAACAGAATATAAGTTAACAAACAAAAACGGATCAGTTTTTAAAGGACAAGAATTGGAAGTGTTGATACAAAGTAGAACAGGAAATACAAAAGCTAAGAAGGTTGGAAAAAAAGTAGATATAGCAATACATTAAATATATTAAACTCATCAATTAGAATACAGAGATTATCAGGTCAGATTAAAATATAAACATACAAATTGGAGCTGTGTTCTTTACAGAAGTTACAAAAACATAAGGAAATTGGAAGTTTGAAAGTGAAGGGATACAGAAAATACTGTATTCCTATGTATCTTCCCAGAGATACTTTAGGATGCATAAGAAAATACGTATATTATTTTTACTTCTTATATGAATTATAGAATATTTTATATAATTTTTATAATTTTTTACTTCTTTTTTTTCATTTAACAAAGCATCTAGTGATCATTCACTATCACTAGAGACTTTCTCCTCTTTATATGGAAATATAGTATTCTGCTGTGCAAATATACTATAATATTTTAAACCAGTCATTACTGACGGACATTAAAGTTGTTTCTAATTAAAAGGACATTTAAAATCGGGTGTTGCCATGGTCATGCAAAAAAAATACTGAAAAAATTTATATTGCATATGATAGTACATTTACACTGTTGGATGCACATAAAATATTTAATGTGTAAGTAGGAATCTTTCCTTTGTAAAAATGACCATGCTAATCAATTTCATGTAGATGTATGCTTATGTTTCAGAAAATAACATTTTATATTAGTCTACTTTTCTCTCTTTTTCAAGGAATATGGCGCTGTTACCTAGAATACAGCCGTCTTCAGGAACAGCCAGGTTCTCACTTAAATGCATATACCATTGGGATTCAGACTGACATAAGCATGTACTTTCGCCTGAAACAAACATGGTTTGCGCTTAGTGAGTGGATTTTAAAAATTTGCTATGTTAAAATTGTAATAAGAAGAATGCATCTTTTTGTGTAAAGAAAACGTGGGTTGGTATAATATATCTATTGGTAACATCATTAAAATAAGTGCCTATAACACTACTAGCCATAGTAAATGGAAAGTCATTGAGGGGAATTTATTATGTGATCTAAGAAAATGTTACTCTACAATGATCTCAAGCTATCTGCCTTCAACTTAACATGAGTCAGATATAGACATTTATAGCCATTAATCTAATATCTAAGAAAGGTATTGTAAAAGGACAAAATGCTTGATATTTCAAACTTGCATTTAAAAACAGAAAAAGAAAAAAGAAAATGAAGAAACGAGTTTTTCATGACAAGACTTTTAAACTACTTGTTATAGAATTGGAATAATAAGTAATTTTTACAAATTTACAATTTTTGGTGTTTATTTAGATTGAGTTAGTTAAGGGTAATAGTAACAGAATTTTGAAAGGTAGATGATTTCAAAGATGGCTTTAATAGTTTTTATTACACTATTCCTTGTTTTTTACAGAGATTCATATTCTTTAATCAATACTTTTAAAATGATCTCTAATTACATGGTGCTTTAAAAACCAAATTTATCTTCCTATATTGTTGAAGTTAGAGAGCCAGACAAGACAAGCTTGAGGAAGCCTGGTAAGGAGCCCAGAGAGCCTAAGAGGAGGCAGTATCTTGGAGAGCATCATGATTCCAGAACGGATCCCTTAACATAAATCTGAAAACTTAAATTTGCCACTTCACCCAGAAGTCATTTGGGTGGCTTTCAGAGACAGGCTCACAGCATGTCACCAGAGTGCCATTGTATTTGTTTACACTATTAGGGTACTCTCTTGGAACGCAGACATATCCCACCTAGGACACTCCTTTCCTGGGCTCAACGCACATGGCGAATAATATTACTAATGAGAAAGTTTTTTTAGCAGAGACCGTTGGATAGTCTTGAGAGGTGTATTCTTAAGGCTCATGCCAAGCTGGATGACCTACCCCGGCTGCACAGAAGCCCCCACCAGATTCCTGTGTCTACCATATTCAGTGTTTCTCTGTTCCTTGGATAGTGCTAACTCAAAATGCCAAATTCTTGCTCTTTGGGTTCCCATGTCTAGCTCTCACGCAGCTAATTCCCTTCAATAATATAACACGTTAGTTTTTTCAAATATGTTTTAGAAGAACTTCATTGATAGCCATTTCTTTTTTTTTTTTTTTGACTATAAAAATCAAGCATCTTAGGATTTATATCCTCATCCCTTTTCCTGAATTTGAGTGATTCTATATCCCTCAGCAGTCCACATACTGTTACCTATCATTTCTGAAGATGACAAATCTCACCCATTATGTATTGAAGCCTCTAGTTTTACTCTCAGATGGATGTTAGTTACAGGTTCTATGGTCATCCCGCTGCTGTCTTCTAAGGATCTTCAACACAAAATCATTGAGATGATTAGAATCTGCTATTGGAAAAGTTAAGAGAGGTACTTTAAGGAAAATGCAGAGCTTGCTTTTATTTTCAAGTCTAGGAATGCTTATCTTTCCTCAAATGAGTGTTAACTTTCATAATACATTATGAAATAATATAAGACATTATTTGCTCTGTGTTTATAATTCTCAGCACTAGTGACAAGGGTATACATGTGAAATCATACTTATTGACAGAAACACTAAAAATATGTGGAATAATGCACATAAAAATTATCATTTTTTGGGTCTTGGATTGTATTAGAAGATGGTTCTATTCTCATTTCTATTAATTATCCCAGCCTCCTTGATCAAGTTATATTTATACCAGCTTCTCTGTAGGGTCTCAAAATATATGTTTCTATTGTTTGCTCTTATTTAAACAAAAGGAGGGAATATATAAATTCAAAAGGGTGCTAAATTTCTTTAATATAACCATTTAAAATAATATAATTTTTTAAAAGTACAAATTTAATATACAATGTTCTTTTACAATGCAATTTTGGAACATAAAGTGACTGACACAGTTTATATTCTTAAGTTTATCCAAAGATGATAATGATTTTAGTTTAATATGGCTACACTCCACAGTTTCTGGCTCAGTGGAGCTTTAAAAGAATCAGTTATGCATAAAAACATAAATACACAGTTGAAATAAAAGAAGATGTAGCAGGGAGATGTTACATTACTGAGAACCTCCCACATCTCTGGGTTAACTGGTTTCTCCTCACTTGGAGATACTAACTGAGGTATGATAAACATCTGAATCTTAGTGGGATAACAATAGAATAAAATGAGTGTCCTATGATTGGAAGTGTTCAGACATGAGCAGAATAACTAACAGGAATGTTGTAGAGTGGATCCTTTCATGGGTAGGAATTTAACATTTTGTTAAGTTTCTTTCATGATTTCAGAATCTGTTATTAGCCATTCTATATTCCTTAATTCAGACTCCATGTCTTTTCACTTTTTAACATCTTTGAGGTCAGGATGCATTTTATAATCAATAGACAGACATTTAATAAAGGATTTTTTACTTTTCCTTCTTCCCTGGTGGCTCAGATGCTAAAGCGTCTGCCTACAATGTGGGAGACCTGGGTTCAATCCCTGGGTTGGGAAGATCTCCTGGAGAAGGAAATGGCAACCCACTCCAGTACTGTTGCCTAGAAAATCCTATGGAAAGAGGAGGCTGGTAGGCTACTGTCCATGGGATCACAAAGAGTCGGACATGACTGAGTGACTTCACTCACTCACTCACAGAATTGAGGAATATAATAATTAGGGCTGTTTGGCTTCAAGTAAAAACAAACAAAGCTGGAGGCAAGGCAGAGCTGTTTATTCTAAGAACAGAGAAGTGTCTCACCAAACTCAAAATAGCAGAAAAGCAGCTGGACTTCCAAGTGGACCTGGATCTAGGAAACAAAAAGCCAAAATGGAGCCATTTCCTCTACTTGCTCTCTTTCTTTACACACGTACACTTTATTCTTTCTTCGCAGGTTCACTTACCTTACATAAATGTGGTTTTGACACAGTTAATGTGTATAACTCTTAGTTCAAGAGGCATACAAGCGTCAATTCAAAACTAAACTAGACCTAAAGGAGTGGACTGAGGGTGAGAGAGAGGCTCATGAGGGAGGGGTTATATGTATATTTACAGTGATTCACGATGTTGTACAGCAGGGGGAAAAAAAAGTGAACTAGATTCCTTTAATTCTAACTCTCAGACTTTTGTTACACAGCTTGGGTTGGCATTACACTCTGATTTTATCAAGGCACAAACTAAAAATGTGGTATCCCAGAACCTCACCCTGTCCATCAGCAAGATCAGTTAAGAGGCATTGTGAGCCTGGCAGCAGCTCAAAAACTTTGTTCTGTAAGCATTGTCTTACTCAAGGAAGTTTACAAGTGAAAACATCTAAAATAGAGTTGTCTAAAATTTTCTCATTTCTACAAGTGGTGTGAAATGTTTCCATAGATAAAATGAAGCCTGTCCAGCACCGCTGTTTAAATTCTAGCTAAAAGTTTTAATACAGAATTTTTAAAAAAGCATTTCTCGGAGGTTTTAAAAGTGAATTTATAAAACTGGTATCTTTGGAGAGAGGTAGCACTACTTAAATTATGAAGTGTCAGAACTGGCGGAAATAATCCTGACGATCAGTCTAATGTTTGCACAGAAAGTTTGCTCTTTGGTTTGATTTGCATCACACCCTAATATTTTTTTTTCCTGTTTAAAGTGATAATACTCTGCCTCCTTGAACTGTTCATCATCCTCATGCTGATCTTCCTCAGGGACCGAATCCGTATCTCCATCGCCCTGCTGAAGGAGGGGAGCAAGTAAGGCCTTGATGGAGAGACTCACATAATGTGTATCTGTCTTTCATATCAGTCACTGCTTATTTGTAAATACCCCAGACTCTTTTCCCTTTAAGATGGCTTGTTAAATCTGCTTTCCATTCAACAAAACTTGTTCAAGTTCAGACTTTGCCACATATTAACAAGTTCACACTAACAAGTCTTTCAAAATCCCCAAACATCGCTTATCTTAGAGCAAAATAAAGCTAGAACCTGTGTAGTCTGTGCACGAGCACTTTTTTAAAACACCAAATATATGTTAGGATAGCTTATGTGAAAGTAAGTGATAGAGTGCTAATAAAAGTTAGTTATATGTTGTATTACTCCCATACTGAGTCATATGTTAATACTGATGGTTGAGATCATTTGCAAAACTGTAGATCACTGTAATTCGATAAAGTCAATTATAGGTTCTTGCTAGTTTTGTATAAGTAACAAAATTTGCCAGTAGACAGAGTAATTGGTCTTAGCAGCACCAGACTATAGGTTTTTGTATCTACAGCTCTCAATTCAAGACCATTGTATACCCAGAGTCATTTTTATTTTAAAATGCTATAAAATAAACACAATTTTTCATAAAATACATGCTGTGAGGTAATAACACCTACAGTTTCTAAACTATTCCAAAAGGTCACTTGAAGATAATACATTAAACTTTTGAATAATGCATGGAAACAACAAAGAAAGTATTACTAAAAGCCAACAGATCATGTCCTTTGTTAAGAACAATGGAAACTGGGTTGTTAATGACCAAGGGCCAAATTATTTAAAATAGTGTTTAAGGATTGTTTTAACAAAATCATCATCTATAATAATAGTGCCACCTAGAGCCAGTGTTTGAAATAGTTAACAAGCAGTTTGCTAAATTAAATCTGTCCTTCCCACAATAACAGAAGCCCTATCATTAGCCACTAAAAGCTACTGATTTGCTGGGTTATTCCTTAAATAACATGATATGGTACAATTCATTTATCCAACTGCTATGCCTCTAAATGTGTGTGTGTGTGCATGTGCGTGTTAAAGAGCAGTTACTACTGTGACAGATTAAAGATTTTTTTTCAAGGGAAAATAAGAGCTGAAATAAATTGGCGTGAGAATACAGGGTAATCATAGGGATGCCCAGTATTTCACTCACATCAGTGTCTGGAGGAAAGAGAGAATAGTATAAATAGTGAGGTGAAGAAGGTAACAAATAAAAAAACGAATCTAAAATGTGTCAGTGTGGGAATTATCTAGTGGTCCAGTGGTTAGGGCTCTGCACTTCCACTGTAGCGGGCAAGGGTTCCATCAGCTGGTCCAGGAACTAAGATTACGCATGCCCCATGGCGTGACTGAAGAAAAAAATGTGTCAATGCATTAGGAGTGGAAATAGTTCTATTGTAGTTCTCAGTGGCTACATCAAACAACATAGGGTTAATTTAGTGTCATATGCTAAAAAATTATTCAAAAGTAGTAATAGAGTAACTAGGATGTGAATATTTTAGAAAGCATATCTCAGGAGGAAATATCAAAATAATCATTATCCTGGAAAATGAAAGAGTTACTTGAAAGGTTGCTGTATGGAAAAGGTGGTCATTTCTTCTCCAGAAGGTAGTGGATGTGAATGACAAGCAGAAGGAGAACTTCCTAATACTTTGGTTGTTAAGAAAATAGAATAAGCTGTGTCATATAAGACTAAGAAACATGTTCTGAAGACAGTTCAGAAGGGATTCTTGAATTAGAGATGGATTCTCACATTTGATCAGATGATTGTCAAGATCCTCTGCAATTTTAAATGTCTAAACAAAAGGGAGAAATACCATGATTATAATGCATGAAGTCTTTCTGAGTTAGAAATAGCCAAAGAGGAGACGGTTTGGAGAACTTTTGGCAGGAATCAAACATGAGCACTGAAAAATGCTATTAACTTAATAAATAAAAATTAAAACCAACTATTAATTAATACCAGCAAAAAAGAATCAATGGTTATTACCACTGTTCTTTGAATGAATTCAGTCTAGTTCTAAAAGATGAAATTTTAATTGAGAAATTGTAACTGTATCATTTTGAATTTCAACTATTTGTTTTATTTCAGAGCCATTGGATACATCCCTAGTACTTTAATTTATCCAGCTTTAACTTTCTTTTTCCTCNAGTCTAGTTCTAAAAGATGAAATTTTAATTGAGAAATTGTAACTGTATCATTTTGAATTTCAACTATTTGTTTTATTTCAGAGCCATTGGATACATCCCTAGTACTTTAATTTATCCAGCTTTAACTTTCTTTTTCCTCTCAGTCTGCATTTCCTACTGGGCTGTGGTAGCACTGTATCCTTTGTTAATTGACTTCTTTAAACCTCAGGTCCATACTATTTCTCAGAAACTGGGAGTTTATATATCTTTCCATCCTGGAAAGACTAGAAACATCCTTAAGATATAATTGAAATGATGATGATGATGGTGATGACTGCTAAGCTCTAAAAAAGTGAGTTGTCCCTCAAATAGGTCACATGGTAGATTTTGTTTTATCTTCACATATGGTACTTCTCCTTTGCAATACCTAAAAAGAAAAAAACTCTTTTATATTTCATTGTTTTTAAGCGGCCACTCAGTGTAGCTGACCCATGTTATATTACTCTGGGTCTTAAAATGAATGAATTATTAGATTATAAGTTTTTTGAAATTTGTCTTTCAGTACACTTTTGGGTTATTCACACATTATTTTCTTATCCATTTATTTTCAATCTGCCAGCAAATAATTTAACCTTAATAGAGTTCACTCAGTTACTTGGCTACATCAGGGGCACCTATATACAAAGTCATAGCCCCACAAGGGCAATGTGAACATGAAAATAAAACCTGTGACCCAGTGGTAAGTAAAAGAAACTCTTTTATTCATTTTAATAAAGAACTCTCCTATGTTTCATCCAACAATTGTTGTAGGAATAATCCTGTAAAAGGGACCCTGTGCAGTGATGAGGATCACTGTAGAGAAGGGGAGAGTGAGTCAGGTGTTAGCTGCAGAGTACTGAAAACAGTGCGTAGAACAGAGAGAAAACACTGCTATTGCCTGAGCTCACTTGTCGTGTCATATACCTAAGAAGCATGTACAGTCAACAACCACACTAATAAAGGTAAAATTATAGTGGATGCAGATTAATGAACATGTGATGGTACAATGAGATACTTTTCCACAACTCAAGAAAGAACTGTATAAAGTAATGTTATAGAAAATAGAAATAACAGCAGAAGCTAATAGAAGAGCAGGACAAGCAGTTGGGGGCTGCACAAGAGAAGGCAGGGAAGGCATTGTCTTGGAATATTATTATCGTATTATCCTTGTTGGTTTCTTTTTTCTGAGTGCAGGGTTTTAATACAACTGAAATTGCCAAAGCTTGCCCTGGGGCTCAGTGTCATTTTGCTTTCTATGGTGGAAAGAGCCTGTATCATCAGTACGTCACTACCTTCCAGTTACTCAATCTATTCGTCTTTCTCTGGCTTATAAACTTTGTCATTGCGTTGGGTCAGTGTGCCCTTGCTGGTGCCTTTGCTTCTTATTATTGGGCCTTGAAAAAACCTGATGACATCCCACCCTATCCACTTTTTACTGCATTTGGACGAGCCATAAGGTAAGTTTCACGTTGAATACTACATCTATCTTCCCAGTTATGTTTAGTGTGCTTAGAGTTCAAGTGGCAAAGTACTTGAGGTCAAAGGTATAATTCAAGATTCATGAACGTCCATGGCTTTGTTTGGTTTTATAGCCATCATTTTATTTTTAACCCCTACCCAGGCCAATCCTTCTAAAAGGTTACTGGAGTGAAAAAGTAGGGGAGGTCACTAAATTAAAGATTAAGGATGAACTTGTCTTTCTTCATTGCTCAGCTCAAACATAAATCAATATAAAATGATAGGCTATTGGTATCATTTTTGTAGATGAAGTACTAAATGGATATATATGGTTTAAAGGCCGCTATGGAAACCTTTGTCGATCTGAATAAGAGAGTAGGAGTTCTTTTCTATCAACCCCTTTACCAATAAAAATTAAATAACATCCTTTGTGTTCTTAGTAACAATATTTTAACCTTTATTCTCATTTTATCTTTGTCCAGATATCACACAGGATCCCTAGCATTTGGATCTTTAATTCTTGCAATAGTACAAATGTTCGGATTAATCCTAGAATACTTGGACAAACGTCTTCAAAGTAAGATTCTAGAATTCATCTTTTCTCAGACTTCCTGACTTCTGTGAATAGAATAGATTGGATCAGGGGTTGGGGGAACATAATGACTGTAACTTGGATACAGTAATAGGGATGGATGTGGTCAGATTGGGGAGATGTTTAGAACGAAAAGCCAGCAGGACTTGTTGAGGGATTGAATATGGTAGAGGTGGGGATAGGAGCAGTGGTAAAGCAAAGAAAAAAGTGTGTGATACTGAAAGCCGCTCAGTTGTGTCTGACTCTTTGTGACCCCATGGACCTAACAGGCTCCTCTGTCCAGCACAGGCTTAAAATATAAATTGTGGATGTCATTTGCTCATACATGACACATACAGTTTACAAAAACATAAGCTGTTTAGAATATACTTTAAAAGATTTTATTATTAATTGTCAAAATAATCTTGAAATAGAAGAGCAAAGTTGAATAACATACAGTTCCTGATTTCAAAACTAAATACAAACCTGCAGTAATCAATACAGCGTGGCACTGGTATAACAACAAACATATAGATCTGAGATAGACTAGAGAGTCCTAAAATAAATGCTCACGAAAGACTATTCAATGTAGGAAAGTTTCTTTCAACTAATGTAACAAAACTGGATATCTACATGCAAAAGAATGAACCCTTGCCTTACACCATATACATGAATTAACTCAAAATGGATCAAAGACAAACATAAAAGCTGAAACTATAAAAGTCTCAGAAGAAAGCAAAGGAATAAATCTTCTTAACATTGGATTTAAAGATGATTTCTTAGATATGATACTAAAAACACAGGGAACAAAAGAAAAAAACAGATAAATTACACTTCATCAATATTTTTTAAATGTTTGTACATCAAAGGACACTATCAAGAAAGCAAAAAGACAATACAAAGAATGGGAGAAAATACTTGCAAGTCATATACCAGATAAACAACTAATATTTAGAATATATAAATAACTCTTACAACTCAAAAATAAACAACCTAATTCAATATGGGCAAAGAATTTTTTAAGTAAAAATTTTTCAGCTTGAGGTATAACTGACAAATAAAATTGTATTTTTTAAGTGTACAAATGATGATTTATTGCATATATACATTGTGAAAGGATCCCCACGTTTAAGGTGGGACTTCTTTTTTCTTTTTTTTTTTGGTGAGCATGCTTAGGTTCTACTCTCCTAGAAAATTTCAATATACAATACAGTATTATCAACTGTAGTCATGTTTTGCATTATATCCTAAAACCTATTCATCTTATAGCTAAAAGTTTACAAGCCTCTCCCAATTTCTTCCATGCCCAGCATGTGATAACTACCATTCTATTCAGTTTATATGCATTATAATCTTTCCCCCATGTATAAGCAATACCATGCATATTTGTTTTTGTCTGGCTTACCTCTCTTAGCATAATACCCTTCAGGTTCATCCATGTTATTGCAAAGGTAAGATTTCTTTCTTTTTTATTGCTGAATAATATTCCATGGTGTATATATACTATACTTTGTTGATCGATGTACCTAATAAACTAGGATCATGGCATCTGGTCCCATCACTTCATGGGAAATAGATATCAGACTTTATTTTGGGGGGCTCCAAAATCACTGCAGATGGTGACTGCAGCCATGAAATTAAAAGACGCTTACTCCTTGGAAGGAAAG
>SJYV01042803.1:130540-162092 GCA_006410875.1 Neotragus pygmaeus | reverse complement strand
TGAAATTAAAAGACGCTTACTCCTTGGAAGGAAAGCTATGACCAACCTAGATAGCATATTAAAAAGCAGAGACATTACTTTGCCAATAAAGGTCTGTCTAGTCAAGGTTATGGTTTTCCAGTGGTCATGTATGTATATGAGAGTTGGACTGTGAAGAAGGCTAAGCACTGAAGAATTGATGCTTTTGAACTGTGGTATTGAAGAAGACTCTTGAGAGTCCCTTGGACTGCAAGGAGATCCAACCAGTCCATTCTAAAGGAGATCAGTCCTGGATATTCATTGGAAGGACTGATGCTGAAGCTGAAACTCCAATATTTTGGCCACCTGACGCGAAGAGCTGACTCATTTGAAACCCTGATGCTGGGAGGGATTGGGGGCAGGAGGAGAAGGGGACGACAGAGGATGAGATGGCTGGGTGGCATCACCTACTCGATGGACATGAGTTTGGGTAAACTCTGGGAGTTGGTGATGGACAGGGAGGCCTGGCGTGCTGCAATTCATGGGGTTGCCAAGAGTTGGACACGACTGAGCAACTCAACTGAACTGAACTGCACTTAAGTTGTTTCCATACACTGGATACTGTAAATAATGCTGCAGTGAACACTAGAGTACAATTATCTCTTCAAGATAGTGATTTTGTTTCCTTCAATTATACATACAGAATTAGAATTGCTGGATTATATGGCAGTCCTATTTTTAATTTCTTAAGGGACCTCCATACTGTTTTCCATAGTGGATACATCAATTAACATTAACATTCGTACCAACAGTGTACAAGTGTTCCCCTTTCACTACATTCTTACCAATACTTGTTATCTCTTGTATTTTTGATAACAGATATGTGAACAGGTATGAGGTGACATCTCATTGAGGTTTTGATTTAGATATCTCTGATATAAGTAACGTTGGACACCTTTTCATGCACCTACTGACCATTTGTATGTATTCTTTGAAACATCTCTTCTGGCTCTTTACACATTTTTAATTTGGTTATTTGTTTTTTACTGTTGAATTCTATAAAGTCTTTGTATATTTTGAATATTAACCCTTTATCACATGTGGTTTGCAAATATTTTCTCCCATTCAGTAGGTTGCCTTTTCATTTTTTTGATGGTTTTCTTGCTGTGCAGAAGCTTTTTAGTTTAATGTAGCCTACTTGTTTAGTTCTGCTTTTGTTGCATTTGCCTTTTTTGGGTGTAAAATCTAAAAAGTCATTGCCAAGGCCAATGTCAAGGAACTTACCACTATAAAATCTTGTAGGATTTTATGGTTTCAGGTTTTACATCCAAGTCTTTAATCCATTTTGCATTGATTATTCTGTGTGGTATAAGATAAGGGTCTAATTTCATTCTTTTGCATGTGGTTATCTGTTTTTCCTAACAGCATTTATTAAAGAAACTGTCTTTTTCCCATTGTATATTCTTGACTTTTTTGTCAAAAATTGACCATAGATGTATGGGTTATTTCTGGGCTCTCTCTTTTTATGGCAGTACCCATACTGTTTTGATTACTTTAACTTTGTAAAAGAGTTTGAAACCAGAAAGTATAAGGCCTTTAGATTTGTTACTCTTTCTTAATTGCTTTGGTTATTTGGATCTCTTGTGATGTTATACAAATTTTAAGATTGCTTTTCCTGTTTCTGTGAAAAAATGGCATTGAAATTTTGATAAGAATTGCATGAAAGTTTTAGATTGCTTTGGGTACTATATACATTTTGTGTTGTGTGGTGCTTAGTTAGTCAGGTCCAACTCTTTGCGACCCCATGGACTGTAGCCCACCAGGCTCCTCTGTCCATGGAAATTCTCCAGGCAAGAATACTGGAGTGGGTTGCAATACCCTCCTACAGGGGATCTTCCCATCCCAGGGATCGAATCCAAGTGTCCCGCATTGCAGGCAGATTCGTTACCGTCTGAGCCACCAGGGAAGCCCAAGAATTACATTTTAAATGTACATNGCAAGAATACTGGAGTGGGTTGCAATACCCTCCTACAGGGGATCTTCCCATCCCAGGGATCGAATCCAAGTGTCCCGCATTGCAGGCAGATTCGTTACCGTCTGAGCCACCAGGGAAGCCCAAGAATTACATTTTAAATGTACATTAAGTTACATTTTGACGATATTAATTCTTTCAATCCATGAACATAGAATATTTTCAACTTATTTATTTCTTCATTCTTTTTTGTCAATAGCTCACAATTTTAATACACAATACACATTTAATACACATTTCTCTTCTTCATTTATCTTTATTTCTAGTTATTTTATTGTTTTGATTTAATCATAAATGAAGTTGTACTCAATTTCTATTTCCAATAATTAGTTGTTGGTATACAGAAAAACAATTGATTTTTGTATATTGTTTTCATTACCAGAAACTCTACTGATTTCATGTATTAGCTTTAATTGTTTCTTTGGTGGAGACTGTAGAGTTTTCTTATGTAATATCATGTGATCTGCAAACAGAGACAATCTTCTTCCTTTCTGATTTGAATACCTTTTATTTTTTTTACTTGCCTAATTGCTCTGACTGAGACTTCCAAGTTCTAAACTGAAAAAATGTGGCATTAGTGGGCATCCTTGTCTTGTACCTATTATTAGAGGAAAAGCTTTCAGCTTTTTACCATTGAGTATGATATTAGCTGTGGGTTTGTAAGAAATGGTCTTGGTTATGTTCAAGCCTTCTATAACCAGTTTACTGAGAAATTTATTACAAAAGGAGGTTGAGTTTTGTCAAGTAATTTTTCTGCATATATTGAGATAATCATACAATTTTTCACCTTCATTTTGTTAATGTTCAGTTTAGTTCAGTCGCTCGGTTNGGTCTTGGTTATGTTCAAGCCTTCTATAACCAGTTTACTGAGAAATTTATTACAAAAGGAGGTTGAGTTTTGTCAAGTAATTTTTCTGCATATATTGAGATAATCATACAATTTTTCACCTTCATTTTGTTAATGTTCAGTTTAGTTCAGTCGCTCGGTTGTGTCCGATTCTTTGCAACCCCATGAACCGCAGCACACCAGGCCTCCCTGTCCATCACCAACTCCCGGAGTCCTCTCAAACTCATGTCCACTGAGTCGGGGATGCCACCCAACCATCTCATCCTCTGTCGTCCCCTTCTTCTCCTGCCCTCAGTCTTTCCCAGCATCAGAGTCTTTTCAAATGAGTCAGCTCTTCGCATCAGGTGTCCAAAGTATTGGAGTTTCAGCTTCAACATCAGTCCTTCCAATGAACACCCAGGACTAATCTCCTTTAGGATGGACCAGTTGGATATCCTTACAGTCCAAGGGACTGTCAAGAGTCTTCTTCAACACTGCAGTTCAAAAGCATCAATTCATCAGTGCTCAGCTTTCTTTATAGTCCAACTTTCACATCCATATATGACTACTGGAAAAACAATAGCCTTCACTAGATGGACCTTCGTTGACCAAGTAATGTCTCTGCTTTTTAATATGCTATCTAGGTTGGTCATAGCTTTCCTTCCAAAGAGTAAGCATCTTTTAATTTCATGGCTGCANCAATATGGAGGAGGAAAACAGGGCGGCAGAATGCAAACAAAGGCCAAGAACCAGCTCCTCGTGGGCCAGGCTCGTAACCAAGGGGCTGCGTGCATCGCCTGCTCCTCAAGGGTAACTACTCCGACCGGGTAGGGGCCGGGCTCCCGGTATATGAGACCGCGGTGCTGGAATACAAGGCAGAGATACCGGAGCTGGTGGGGAACGGGGCCCATCACAAAACGTACACTACCCACCCCAGCCCCCGATACTTAAAAATCCTCAGTGAGGAAGTTCAGGGTCGCGTTACCAATGCACTGTGCAGCGTCCTGTTCAACACCCCTGCTAAGATCCAGAGCCGTCACAAGCGGCTCTCTTCAGAGCCACCGAGCTCGCACTAGGACGGTGACCACCATCATGGTGCTGATCCTGTGGTGCGCGCGCACCCGGACGCACAATCAGCTGTCCAATCACAGTAGAGCGGCAAATTTAAAAAAATTGATTACCTTTATTACAAAACTCGTTGGTAAACTGAGGAATTTATGTCCGGTTAAGCTCTTTCACATGAAATTAGTGGGTGGCTCTGAAAAGAGCCTTTGAGATTTTCAAAGCATGAGGTGCCGCTGAAGATTTACTTCTTCTTGGAGACCGCCTTCTTGGCCTTTGCAGCCTTAGGTTTGGCAGCTTTCGGTTTGGCTGCCTTGGGCTTGGGGGTTTTGGCCTTGGCCGGACTCTTAGTCGGCTTCTTCGGTTTGGCTGCCTTCGCCTTCTTAGGGCTCTTGGCCACTTTCTTGGTCCCAGCAGCCGCCGCCGGCTTCTTGACTTTCTTAGGAGTCTTCTTGGCAGCCTTCTTCGGAGTGGCCGCACCCGTGGCTTTCTTGGGCTTCTTAGCCGCCCCAGCAGGCTTCTTGGGCTTGGCCGCGCCCGCCTTTTTCGCCTTGGGCTTGGCCTCCCCGGTGGTCGCCTTCTTGTTGAGCTTGAAAGAGCCGGAAGCCCCGGTGCCCTTGGTCTGCACCAAGGTACCCTTGCTCACTAAGCTCTTGAGACCCAGCTTGATGCGGCTGTTGTTCTTTTCCACATCGTAGCCGGCGGCAGCCAGTGCCTTTTTGAGCGCAGCCAGAGACACGCCGCTGCGCTCCTTGGAGGCGGCGACAGCCTTGGTGATGAGCTCGGACNACCCAGCTTGATGCGGCTGTTGTTCTTTTCCACATCGTAGCCGGCGGCAGCCAGTGCCTTTTTGAGCGCAGCCAGAGACACGCCGCTGCGCTCCTTGGAGGCGGCGACAGCCTTGGTGATGAGCTCGGACACCGGGGGCCCGGACGCCTTGCGTTTTCCAGCGGCCGCGCCCGATTTCTTCGTCTTCTTCTTAACAGGTGTTTTCTCTGCAGGTGCGGGAGCAGCAGGAGCAACCGGAGCAGTCTCCGACATGCTTCTGTTGAGCCAGGAAAGACAAAATAGTAAAGGTAAACTGTCAGAACGGCGTGTCCCGGGCGTCGCCGGCTGGGGGTTTATATAGAGAGTCGCTGAGTGATGATTGGTTGCCTGGTCTGTGCGCCGCGCGGCTAGGGAGGACTCCTCGGCTCTGCCGAGTGGCTGTGTTTTTTGCCCCTTAAAAAAGAAGAAAAATATAAGAAATCTGGGCACGAAATAATTAGGCATGTGGGGGAAACTGATCCGAGACTCTTCAGGCTTCATTCCTGCCTTATTTGCTATACCTAGTTTCAAAACCGGCTCCCTGAAACTTTCCTGATTCCCCCAACTCTCTTGGAAACTTCGGTCAAATTGAGACAACTTTCAGATTTTCCTTAAAATTACTAGTTCTCTCTGTTTCCTTTGCAAATCTTTCTTCCACGGCATTGTCATACACATTGTTTTCTTTTCAACCCTACATAAATAACCTCATTTTTACTGAAATATACAAGGAAAATCGGTTTTTTCGCGAGAGCAATAGCACAGCTCTCCTGCAACTTGTTTGCACTAAGCACTGGGAATTGGCACTGGGATAGAAAATTCTACGTACGAGATAGATAACTATTTTAGCAAAAATTGACTATTTTAAAAAGTTTATGAGTGACGAGACTGTAAACTGGGTTTGATTGCAATGTTTCGTGATTTAAACGGTTTTTTTGGAAGGCTGGGGTGTGGGGCTGCTCCATTTGTTTTTCTAGATAAACAGCTCCAAACACAGTCTTTAAAAGCTTCTTTCAAACTTAGTATAATAGATTTTTTAGACTCAAAATGGGCATTAGAAATTCTTCATTCCATCCTCAATGAAGAAAAGTGAATCATGAAGCCCCAGAATGGCAGTTCTATAACAAATAACCAGCTCTAAGCTCAAAAAACAGACACCTGGGTTAACATTGTAAGTTGCTTAGTGACAATCTGTCCATTAGCTTTTTTCTCCAATATTTAGCATACAATTGTGTACATATTTCCTGTATTCCAAAATAATACTTAAAATACATATTTGATTTAGCTGTTTTCAACATTGCAAATAGGTACACAGGTCGTTAGAAGAAAAAATTCTCCTTTAAATCATTTCCTGAGTCTTCATAACTTTCCTTGAGTTTTTACTAGCAAAATACAAAGCTGACTGTCACAACCTAAATTAATTGGCTGAATATGTTCACCGGAGGAGCTGAACTAACATTTCATAGCAAATATGGCTGATTTACTACTCCATCTCTTTGTAACATGCAGAACTAATGGAATTGAGTAAATATTGGCTTATTAAGCACAAAATTAGTATCTGTCAAATAATCACATACTGAAACTAAGCCTCATGTTTGTCAAACTAAATAAACAGGAAAGATATTTTGGTGTTGTGAATTTTTTTCTAGTAAGTATCCTTACTTTCAAAAATCTAGTTCTTCTGACCTACATTCAATAGTAACTTGTAAATTTTCTCATATAACTCCAAGAAAGGATAATCAGTTTTAAAGATGTCATCTCTCCATACCTAACAAATTACATAGACATCACTTGGTTTGTTTTTCAATAGTTATTTTGGACTGGTACTGTCTAAAACTAAATCTCTGGGACTTGAGACCATGTTATATACCAAATACAAATACAGTGTATAAAGAGGGAAGCTTAAAATTTTGGCTATTGAACATTCCAAGTTTCCCAGTACAGGTATTTTATGAGAGTCTGGAGAAAAGGGCTACTTGTCATCCTCAATATTATCACTGTCAACAACAACAGTAACAGTAATATTCCTTTTCAAGCACATTATATAGGCCCTTTTCCTTTTCGGACCAAAGCCTAATACTATCAGTCCTCAAGATACAGGTAAAATTCAGATGTTTAAAACTTTACTATTTTGGTAATCATTGTAGTCTGAGCGACTTCACTTTGACTTTTCTCTTTCATGCACTGGAAAAGGAAATGGCAACCCACTCCAGTGTTCTTGCCTGTAGAATCCCAGGGACGGGGGAGCCTGGTGGGCTGCAGTCTATGGGGTTGCACAGTTGGACACGACTGAAGTGACTTAACAGTAGTCATAATATTGGCTATTGAATACTTGTTGAACTTGTTCCTTAAGTTATATGTACTCAGTTTAAGATAGGTGAAAAGTACTTCCTACAGCAGATGTCACAATTTCTTTTTTATGCAACTACTATTGGTTCCATGGCTATTTAGGAGCTATAAGTGAGAAGACATTAGGCTCAGGGCCATTTGCTTCATTGTTTATAGATCTCTGCTTTTCCTAGAGGACAATAATTGAGACATGCTTTTACCTGAAAAGTTCTTCGCCAGATATTTATAGAATGATGGAGCTGTGCTGCATGTAGATACTGTTATTGCTTGAGATCCAAGTACTTACACTCTAACTGTAGTGTGGACAAGGTTGTTGAAAGCAGGATCATCCCCATGGGACTGTAAATTTGGAAAGTTTCTCCTATTACCTATAGCCCCCTCAAAAAACTTGTATTTAATACATTTGAATCCTAAATCTACATAGATCCTAAAACAGTGTATTTTTCTGCTAGACTAAGAATTCAACTATTTTTACCTTATAGATGTGAAAAATAAATAAGGAAAACTAAAGTGAGACAAGTGATAGACATCTCACAACTTCATGTCCTGTTAATGCTGGTGTCAGAACCCCACTCTACCATAGCCAGTGACCATGAACGATATAGGTAGTATGCACCAGGGCAAGCCATGGGGGCTGTATGTAAGCATTCTAAAATTCATTAACTTTCAAAAATGTAAGGAAAAATGTGCCTATGTTCACTAAATATAAAAAAGGCCAAATTAAAAAGAAGAGCTATATAACAAATAGAGCATTGTGTTATATTCATGTGCTCAAAAAGGTAATGAGAAATCACATCCATTTTAATTTTCTGTCAGATGGTCTCACCTGAGGACATGCTCCTGCTTGAAACTCCCTTCCAAGCATAACTGTACATTATTAATTTAATTTCCTAAAACAACATTACTACACTCAAATTTCCAATTTCCTTCTTTAAATGCCCTTCTATCTGTAATATCTGGTACATCTAGAAGTTAACTAATTTCTATTATACTTCAAAAATACGTCAATCCTCAGTTCCAGCAGCAAGTCTCATTCTCATATATTTGCCACATTGCATTTCTCAGGCTGGGCTAGAAATTCTCCAGAAGAAATTTTCTATCAAAAGACAGCCTAAAACAACCTACTACAATGATAGAAGTGTTTGTATCTGCACAACCACTACATTTATCTGTGGTTATTGAGCACCTGTTAAATAATATTTAGTGACTGAAGAAATTATTTCTTTAATTTGATTTCATTTTCACTAATTTAAATTTAAATGAGCACAGGTGGCTAGTGGCTAATGTAGGAAAGCACAGCTCTAAAACAACTCTCAAACCGGCCAAGTGGTGGGAGCAATCTACCCACTTGGAGATATTGTTTCAAATGCTGTATTAATTCAGTAGACTTGGGGTTAGTCCTGAAATTCTCTAAGTCTAAGCTCCTGAGCCTGCCTACTCAACCGTTCATGTCTGACTCTTTACAACATCATGTACTGCAGCCCACCAGAGTCCTCCGTCCGTGGGATTTCCCAAGCCAAGAATACTGCAGTGGGTTGCCATTTCCTACTCCAGATGATCTTCCTGACTCAAGATCAAATCTGTGTCTCCTGAGACTACTGCACTGTTTGTACACGGATACTTAGAATATAATAGACCTTAAATTGTTGAATGAATGAATCAATGATTCTTGTTCTCAAAAAGGAGAGCATGGAAGAACAAATTGTCTAAATCCACCGGTAAGCACACCTGAAATAAATCTCAAAACTTTGTGACTCAGGAAATAATAATCCTCTAACTGCCTATGCGGTAAACACCAGCAAAGAAGGGAGTTTTTTTCTTAATGACCTCTGTAGTTACATAGAAGGCATTTAATGTGAATATGTGGAATGTGAGTAAATATTGGCATCTGCCTAGTAAACTTATCAATACGTATCATCGGTGTGTAGAACATCAGTTATCATTTTAACATGAACAGCACTTCAGTCAATAATCTTTAAAATGGGATTAATTTGCAAATTCCTATTCAGGGGCAACCCACTGCAGTATTCTTGCCAGGGAAATCCCATGGAGAGGAGCCTGGAAGGTTACAATCCATGGGGTGGAAAGAGTTGGACCTGACTTAGTCACTAACCCACCACCACAGTTCATCATGCTGTATCTTCAATACTTCACTGACATAGATTCATGGTAGGTGGCAAGGACATTACACCCCAGAATCAGAAAGCATCAGTTCTAACCCCAACAATGCTACTTATTAAAACAGAAACTTAGGTCTTCCAGAGTGGCATTCTTCATGTTCACAATGTAAATAGTGCTTTTCCCGCATAGAGTGGAAATTCAATTAACTTTATCTCCCCTTCCTGAAGTTCCCGCTTTATCAGGAATGTTGAAACGATGTATATTTAAAGCTTTGCCAAACGAAAACGTTAACGATCAGCCAAATATGATAAGTATTGCTAGAAATTTAAGAAATACATTTTTTAAAGTATCTTCACATTTACAATTAGTTTTATTCTGCTTTCTGTCCCTTTTTACAGACAGATGTAGCAGAACAGCCTCCTTTTATTAAATCATAAAAATGGTGAGGAAACGTACAATATTAATTGAGAAAACCCACAGAGACTTGTCTAGAGACCACAAAACCAGCGACTCTGGACCGCAACCAGGAAACAGGAGTCAGACACCCAATAGCATTTCCCCGCCCCCTTCCCTTCTTGGCAATAGCAAACACCCAGTAAGATAGGGAACAGGCGGGGGCAGAAGTCTAGTTCCCGCCCTCGCTGTTCCAGTTTCCTAAAAGGTCCGCAAAACTGATATATAAAGGGCTGCAGCTGGATCTCGGGTACTGGAAAAGAATAGTTGCTTTTCGTCATGTCTGGTAGAGGCAAAGGAGGAAAGGGGCTCGGGAAAGGAGGCGCTAAGCGCCATCGTAAAGTTCTGCGGGACAACATACAAGGTATTACCAAACCTGCTATTCGGCGCCTGGCTCGTCGTGGTGGTGTGAAGCGCATCTCTGGGCTCATCTACGAGGAGACTCGGGGGGTGCTGAAGGTGTTTCTGGAAAACGTGATCCGGGACGCGGTCACCTACACCGAGCACGCCAAGCGCAAGACTGTCACCGCCATGGACGTGGTCTACGCGCTCAAGCGTCAGGGCCGCACCCTCTACGGCTTCGGCGGCTAAGTTGCCATGTAGATAGGAAGCTTTTGCTTATTACAAAACGGCCCTTTTCAGGGCCATCCACTTGGTCATAAGATGGGCTGTTACTTAAAAGCGAATAAGCCAGAGGTATCTTAATGGAGTCAAATTGTGTTTCTCTTTCACTTTTCCCCCCCGCCCCCAAGTTTGACGTCTCAAGATGGCGGTTCTCAGACATGTTACTAGAGCCAGGCCGAAGAAAATCTCGGGCAGTGGGGCTGCTAGGTTATTTTTTTTTTTCCTCAATCGGAGTGGGTTGTAGCTAGAAGTGTGGTTTTCTAACTTAAATGTGTTTGAATTCATCTCATTCCACAAAGGTTAAAATTAACTGCTAGAATGTCCCACTGACCTAGCTCCTAGTGTCCTGTAGAGAGCACTGAGACTGAGACAGCCTCCCTCCAACAGGAAACATTACAGATGGCTATAGACAGACGGATCCATAGCTAATAAACTCGGGTGGGAGGAACATTTAAAAATTCCGTCTTACGCAGTGCAGTCTTGAAGGACCTGTTGGAAGTGTAGCATGATTAAGAGGTTATCGGTCATCTTAATACTTTATTTCCAAAATATTGATAATGTGCCTTAAATTCCTGTGTTAGGTCAATCTATGGCCTTCCCACCTCATATGACTATCCTTACCGCTCCATTTTCCCACTAGGCAGAAAAGATTGTCTTCAGACCTTCTCCCTACCACCTGCGGTCTAAATCTTTCACTCCCTGAGGACTTGTATTTGTACCAGTGGAAACACTGGTGTGGGTGAACACATTCAGGGACAGTGTCATTCTGTGCTTATTTTCTCAAGATAGATATTAATGGAGCCCACTTGCACTATCAATAGCTATCAATAACTTATTTGAATGTACAACAAATTACTCGGTCATCCTTATTTAACAATAGTGATGTCCCAGCTTAAGTTATTCCTCCTTCCTGTATATGTTTTAGTGTCCTAGATCCTTCTCATTTATGAAATCTCCAAGCCTTGGATAATCTGGAGTCACTGTCTGCATATCTTTTCATATGTGGTGGCTCTTCTAGCCCGTGGGATTTTCTAGGCAAGAAGCAAGAATACTGGAGTGAGTTGCCATTTTGTTCTCTAGGGGATCTCCCGGGCCCAAGGATCGAACTGGGGTCGCCAGCAACTCCTGCCTTGACAGGCAGATTGTTTTACACTGAGCCATGTGGGGAGCCCAAAGGAGTAGGGGAACGCCAAAGGACAGTGGTGGTAAGAGAAGTCTGGAGTCCTACGGTTGGAGAGGTAGCCAAGAATAGGACACGACAGCAACGGAACTCTACCNTGTGTGTGTGTCTGTGTGTGTGTCTGTGTGTGTGTGTTTTTTCCAGTGTAGAGTCCTCTTTTCTCTTAGAGAATTTTTCTGGGAAAACTTAGGTCTTTCAAGATTGTGATTTCTGTGTGTGTGTGTCTGTGTGTGTGTGTGTGTGTCTGTGTCTGTGTCTGTGTGTCTGTGTCTGTGTGTCTGTGTGTGTGTGTCTGTGTGTCTGTGTCTTGTGTGTCTGTGTGTGTATGTGTGTGTTTTTTCCAGTGTAGAGTCCTCTTTTCTCTTAGAGAATTTTTCTGGGGAAACTTAGGTCTTTCAAGATTGCAATTTCTCCCATTGAGAAAGTAGAAGATACAGGCCCCAGTCCTTCTCTTTTGATTCCTGTAAAATCAGAAAGCTTCCCGGGCCGCTTCATAGCTTCTCAGAGCAGAGGGTGCCTGCTCCTTGTTCACCTGAACTTGGCTTTCTTCCTGCCACCAGCCAGTGGGGGGCTTTCCCTAGGAGTCTAACTGGGAACATGCAGTTGGCTTTATGAGAACCCAAACTGAAGTATATTCTTCTTTTGTTTCTCTGGCACAGAAACTTGCCTTCATGGTGTCTCTAGGGTTGGTAACACATGACCATCTAGAAGGTAAGAGAAGATATCCATGGTGCTGCCTTGCTTCCGGCCAAGAGCTTTGTTCTCAAAAACAGTGTTCGATTTATTATTAGACTTGAAAATTGGAACACAATGTGATTCAACCAGTGTGGACTTTTTTTTTGGAGTAAACCTACCTTCCTTCTAGCTAATGTTCAGCTTCTCTCCTGTCTTTATTTATCCACACTATTGTCCTGGGGAAATTCCCTACTTGCCTGGATTAAGGGGACTGTTCACTTAGAGAAACTATTTTTTTTCTCCTGGCAGCACAAAGTAGCAAATGGCCCTCTGACAAGTCTTGGAATTTCTGTCCCTTTTGATTATCAGAATCTTAGGAATAGTTGCAGAGCTGTACCTCTCTTAGTTATTTAATTCAAGAATGGTAAACTGTGATTACTCAGTCTAGGTCTGTGGATAAAGTTCATCCACACCTGTATTATAGTGACCTAAAAATAGATCAGGACAGCTGTTGACAAGTGTGGTCTACTGTTAAGCTCTCAGTCCACAGAGAGCCACCCTGTAGGACAGCACAGGCTTGCCCTCCAAGAGGCAAGAGGAAACGATCCCACGTGTTTGCTCCCAGCCACGTGCTGGCCTTGGCTGAGGCTGCAGGGGAACCGAGAGACTTGCTCTCATTCCTTAACTTGTCATGGGAAGACCAGTAGGTAGACAGGGAAGTCAAGCTTGGTGGGGTTCTCCGTGCCTCTCTTCTAATCCAAACCTTTTGCTTTCCCAAGAAATCCAAAGCAAGAGGCAAGAACGGAAAAGAAGAACAACAGCGAACCCGGTGTACAGTGGTGCGGTCTTTGAGCCGGAGGTACTCTTGTCAGCACTCGGCCCTTCCTTCATGTGTTCAGGTTTATTCACAACTTGTTCAGTGGGTCCCCTCTGAAAACCTGCTTAAGAGCAGTACCTAGATTGTGCTTGGCCAGCTTTGTAAAATGGTGGATTTTTCTCTGGCCAATCCCATTATTTCATTTTTCTCACTGTTTTCCCCCTTAGTTTCTTCCCGAAGTTCAAGTAGCTACACACCTACCTTAAAAATTTAACTCACTCTGTCATCTGAGTATGACTGTCTCCTGAAGCAGAGACGGGCTTCTCTGGAGTATTCTCTCAGAGCCAAGTACACATAATAGCCCCACACCTTGGGGTGACCGGCACTGACTGGCTGGCACGTCGGCGGGCCTGCAGTGCTTCCTCTTTAGCTTGTGCCAGTGTTCGTAATGACCATGCTGTCCAGCCAGTCACCTCTCCGTCTTCATTCCCCAAAGCGCAAGAAGAGTGCAGTCACCTACCTGAACAGCACAATGCATCCCGGGACCCGGAAGAGAGGTGAGTGCCTTCTTGTGTCTCCCCGTGGCTGCTGCTTTTGCTTTCTGTGTGTGTTTCCTTCCCCTCCCTCCTCCCATCGTCCTGTCTTAATTCCTGTACCCCTTGAAAATACTCTTATTGCTGTTCTCTGAGAATGGGGGGAAAAGAGAGTGAGAATCCTTATTAGAGGTCTGTATACTGGATCAAAGCTGCCTTCCTGGGGTTCTGGCAGAGCTGGCTTAGGGGAATGGCTTAATGTAGCATTTCTGCCTCAGGCCCACCAGGTTGTTGATGAATAGCACAGGGAACAGAACACCCTGTAAGAGGAAGCGTTTTAGCATCATTGAGCCAAACAGAACGCTGCTGTTGCCAAGGTGTTCTTAGTGTCTGAATGGTCCTGACGCAGTGAGGACAGAGCATCACTCTTAAGCGTCTGTGAGCTGCAGGCTTCCTACGAAGGAGAGGGGAAGGCACACTGAGAATTTAGAATGTATGAGAAAAGAGAGCATCTCCAACTAAGGAAGAAAAGATCACTGTCAAAACAGGCTCCCCAAAGCAGAAACTCCTGAAGAACTCCATCCCCCAGTTGTTCCCCCCTCACCCCCGCCACACCCTCAGGGCAGTCTCCACTCTCACAGAAAGTAGGCCTGAATAGGTCTTAACAGCTCAGAGTTTGAGCTCATAAACAGGGCTCTGAAATTGTTCTTTGATGGCAGTAATACAGCCCAAGGTCCCTTTCTCCACATGATAATGTGGCCCTGAATTACACTTCTAGGCCGGAAAGGTTGCAGAGTGAGTGGAGTAGCATGCTGATTTGTGTGCGCGCACACGCTGTCTCAGGGCTGCTGGAAGCTTAGGCGGTCACCCCGACCCTTTGTCAGCCTTAGGCAGGGCTCCAGCTATACCATGCCCACCTCTTCCCCTCGGAGAGATAGCACACTGCCTTAGTGACCCATTCTGATGTTTCATCAGTCTCTCCTTCTGGAAGCCAAAACACTGAGATGGGAGTCCCGGAATCAATGGGCTTGCTTCATATTGATCCCTAGGCCACAGGGTCATGGGTTATTTTCTGTAGTTTTGTTTTGTTTTTGGCAATTTTTAGTGACCTCTGACATAATTCTCAGAGAGAAGCCCCCAGCCAGAAGCTACCGTTAATTGGCCTGCCAGTGGGCAGTATCTGCTAAGAGGATAGGGGTTAAATGAGCCAGAAAGACCTTGGAATCTCTTGCCAAGGTCAGAGGATGAAAGCCTGCATTCACAATGCCTAGGACGTGCCTTCTGTGGGTAAACAAAGAGCATTCATCTTCCACTTTCCCTTCTAGCAGCACTAAATACCTTAGAAAAGACAAACCAGTATGATCTGTCTCTGTACTGCAGACAGTGCCGGTTTTGCACAGATAGGTAATGTTTGTGTAATATCTGACAGAATCATGACTCTTGTGCATAATTCTAATATAAATAATAAAGTCATGATCCCATATACTGTTCACCAGTGCTCGTAGGCAGTTGTGTACCTGTTTTGTGTTTTTTTTGCCTGTGGTATGCTGAGTGTACACTTTTGATCACTTGACATCTTAGAAGCTATGACCTTGGCCCCTGGAAGACAAAGACCCTGACTTGATATATCATAAGGCAAGAGGGGTTGGCCTAGACTTCTGACACCCATTAGGACTCATTTGTAGATTCTCTGTAGCCATGAAGTTTGATGGAACATGCTCCTGCTCAGACCAGCTCTCTCAGTTAGCAGTGTTACTGATGACAGGGCCTTACCTGAGATGCTAGGACAGGTAGTTCACCGGAATGTTCGTGATGGAAGCAGGGAGCATTCCTTAATCAACTGGGGAGGGTATCTGAGTCCAGGCACACTTAAAGTCGTTGTTAGGCCCACAACGTCTTTTTAGCTGTTAGATTTCAGCTGCTCCCAGAACATACCTCTTACTAGCTCTGCCAGCAAGGGGCAGAGTAGTTAACTTGAATTTTGCCTCTTCCCTTTGCCTTTCTCCACCCTCATAAAGTGAAGTGACCAAAATGTGTATAGGAGAGAAAAGGACAACCAGAAGTCCTCGAGAATATTTCTGGGAACTGAGAATCATTAATATTATTATATGGATAGCGATTGCAGAAAAACCTTAGGGAACAACGTGCAAAAGACACGGGAAAATACATACTTATCCCTGGCCTTGACTCCTGTTGAGCTTTGATATCTTGTTTTCACATTAGAGATCTCAGATTGTAATAGTTGAGGGGTGTCTCTATAATCTGCCCACGATGAAGACCTTTAACATGTGACCCAGGATCTCCGGCCATTCTCTGAAGCTCTCTGATCCTCCCTTCGAGACTCATGCATTTGTTTCTAATGACATTTAAATCTTTGCTTCTTTTCCTCTCTTTGGGACTGTTGTATTAACTTTCTGTCTGCTACCTCACTTCCTTTTCCATGCTAGCCAATGAGGAACACTGGCCAAAGGTATGTAAGACCATTTTTCCCCCTTTCTTTCCCTCCCCCCTTTTTCCCCTTTTGTTCCCTTCTCTCGGTATATAGGTCGTCCTCCAAAATACAATGCAGTGCTGGGGTTTGGAGCCCTTACCCCAACATCCCCCCCATCCAGTCATCCTGACTCCCCTGAAAATGAAAAGACAGAGACCACATTCACTTTCCCTGCATCTGTTCAGCCTGTGTCCCTGCCCAGCCCCACCTCCACAGACGTAAGTAACTTGGGGGAAGCTCACTCTCTTTCTCAGACCTGAAATCGGGGAAACCGTGATCATATGTTGCTCCTTACCAGCCGCATCTCCTTGACTAATCCTGGAATAGCAATCATCCCTCCAGGACACTATGTGCCATGTGAGGCAGCTTTCTGCTAGGGCCCCAGGTCCTGCCATGAACTTGAAAATCACGTTAAATAACACATCAGGAAGCTCGGTCAGGGTTCTAGTCTGGATTTTATCTGCATGAAGGAGTTCTCAGGAAGAGGGGTGGGGTGGGGAAGTCAGCTCCTGTAACTGAGAAGGGTGCAGGCGTCTTGTCATCAGTTTTGGGGAGTGGGGATAATGGACAAAGGTGCACATTTCCCCTAGCAGTCCTTGTTTCTTGCTTCAAGTAGAATTTAAGACATGGAAAACTTTTCCTTCAGGCAACTTTATTCAGCAGAGTTGATCAGAAACAGGTTCCTGAGAAAGCATCAGCCTGCCCCTGAGGCTGCAGGCATGTAAACTGCGTGCCGCCGCCCCCCCTCACCTAACAGATACTGCACACCCTCTGCTGAGCAGGTGCTCCTCTTGAGGCTGGGGACAGAATAGGGAACACAACCAACCCCTGCCCTCAGGGAACTCACATTGCAAAGGCCAGAGGCAGCGGCCAAGCAAATGAACATTTAAATGTCAGGTAACAAAACGTGCAGTGAAAAGGGGCACAAAATCAGAGTTACGGCAGGAGGTCCTGTTTTATGGAGAGCGGTGAGAGAGAGTCTCTCTGATGGGAATGGGGTAGGTGGGAACATCTGTGGGGAGGCATTCCGCCAAGGAACAGCAGAGCAGAAGCCCTGCTCACAGGAGGAAGTGCGCGTGGCATAGAGAGGCTCTTGGCGAGCACGCGAGAGAGCGTGTGGGAGAAGAGACTTCAGAGGGCAGGGCCCGCCGTGCAGGGCCTGGCTGCTTTACCTCTGAATGAGACGGGAGATCTGGAGGGTTTTAAGTAGAAGAGTGGCATTACTTTTCCGTTTTTATTTAGAAAAAGTGTCAAAGCTACCAAAAAGCTTCGATAACAATACAGAGAACAAATGTATACCCTTCACCTAGATTGACCAACTGGTACAATTTTGCCGTGTTTGCTGATCCCCACCCCTCCGCACACACTTGTTTTGCCGATCTAGTTAAGAAGTTGCAAACATCATGAAGCTTTAAAACCGAAATACTTTATATCTCCTAAAAACAAAGATATTCTCTGACATAGCCACAATAAACTTATCAAATTGAGTAACTTTAATATGATAAAACATTATTACTATGATATACAGCCCATTTTCAGATTTCTCCAGTTGTCTCAGTAAATGCCTTAGTGGCACTTCGTTTTTTTCTGCTCCAGGATCCAATCCAAGATCACTTTTGCCATTAATTTTTATGGTGCTTTGTCTTTAGTCTCCTTACTCTGGAACCGTTTTTCAGCCTGTCTTTGTCTTTCGTGACATTACCATTTTTTAAAAGACAAGCCACGTGCTGTATAGAGTGTCCCTCCATTTGGATGATCTGATTGTTTCCTCAAGAATAGGTTCCAGGTGTACATTTTTGTAGGAGCACTAAATACATGATGATGAGCCCTTCTCAGTGCATCTCAAGAGGCATGTGTTGTCCGTCCATCTCATTGCTGATGTTAGCTTTCATCTCCAAGGTAGACTCCATCAGATGTCTCTACTCGTAAAGGTGCCTGTTACCTTAGGTGCAGATAGCTTTGAGTCTGTAAAAATACCCAGCAGTCTTTAGTTCAGTTCAGTCATTCAGTCGTGTCTGACTCTGCGACCCCATGAACCACAGCTCGCCTCCCTGTCCATCACCAACTCCCGGAGTTCACCCAAACCCATGTCCATTGAATCAGTGACGCCATCCAACCATCTCATCCTCTGTCGTCCCCTTCTCCTCCTGCCTTCAATCTTTCCCAGCATCAGGGTTTTTTCAAACGAGTCAGCTCTTTGCGTCAGGTGGCCAAAGTTTTGGAGTTTCAGCTTCAGCATCATTCCTTCCAATGAACACCCAGGGTTGATCTCCTTCAGAATGGACTGGTTGGATCTCCTTGCAGTCCAAGGGACTCTCAAGAGTCTTCTCCAACACCACAGTTCAAAAGCATCAATTATTCAGCACTCAGCTTTCTCTCACATCCATGCATGACCACTGGAAAAATCATAGCCTTGACCAGCAGTCTTACTCAGTGATTTTAGCGTCTTTTGATGGTGCTTGCCTGGATTTATTATTTTTAAGGCTTTTGCAGAATTTACTTGGATTTTATAGGAGACTGAGGAGGACAGGTTGGAAGCACAGAGAGACCAGGTAGAAGGCCATTGCAGGCGTCCTGGCAGGAGCTGACTGTGGCTTGGCCCAGTAGAGTGGCAGAAGCAGAGGTGGAGAAAACTGATAGGGTCTGTGTCTGTTTTGAAGAATGAGCAGAATTAGATAAGGGGATGTAAGAGAAAAGAGAATAGCCAAAGATTTTAGCCTAAACAACTGAAAGGATGACGCTGCCGTTTACTGGAATGACAAGAGCAGGTATGAGAAGAGAAACCAAGGAGTTAATCCTGTACATGACCCGTTTCTTTCGTGGATTACAGAGCTTGTCTTTACCTGAAGCTACATCTTGAGGTAAACTGTCCTTTCAGCTTGAAGTCTCTCTTTGTACTTACTAATGGTCTGCACGCATGCATGCTGTCATTTCAGTCATGTCTGACTCTTTGCGACCCCATGGACTGTAGCCTACCAGACTCCTCTGTCCATGGGACTCTCCAGGCAAGAATGCTGGAGTGGGCTGCCATGCCCTCCTCTGTTAGTGGTCTGCTCCTCTCCAAAGAGTAAAGGAATACCATATGCAGCGCATGAGTTCCAGTTCCAGAAGCAGCAAAGTCCGTGTTGTCTTTGGAGGCCAGGGTCATGGAAGAGCCGTCTCCTCGGGCAGGTTCCCTTCCTTGGACGTAACCAAGGCTATGGGCCTAGACTTGCTCTCAGGATTCAGCGTTGGCTTTTGGCATTACTGGCTGACACAGGTTTTCTGCCTGTCCTGTGAAGCCCTGTTTGCTGGCCCCAAGGATGGTCTCCATTTTCCTCAGGTGAAGCATTGCCAAGGTGTCGCCAGCTCACAGTTTCGTGGTAGGGATCCTTCGCAAGGTGATGCACAAATGGTGGTGAACAGGTGACTGTGGATCTGCAGTTGAGTTATCATTGCTAAAGAATGCTGTTTTTATGACTTTTGACTTAGAGGGTTTATGATTTTATTTGACTGAACCCAAAGGATCCATTCAGATCAAATCACAAACTGAAAAGCTTCTGCCAAGTTTCATCTTAAAATGCAAACTTTCTTCTTTGCAGGAAACTAAAGGTGAAATAAAGCTTTCCTAAAACCACTAAATATTTTGAGAACCTTCGAGGTTACACCTAGTGGAGTGGATGGGACTTCCCTGGTGGTGCACTGGCTGGGACTCCATGCTCCCCATTGCAGGGAGCCCGGGCTCAAGCCCTGGCCAGGGAACTAGATCCTACATGCATCAGCTAAGACCCGAAGAAACCAAATAAATAAAAACCCCAGTGGGATGGGTTTTCTTTAAAGATAATTGACTTCCACTTTTTCGGTGTCCCAACAGTGGCAGTGATTAAAATCAGCACACAGGGCTCTATCTGTGTTTGCCTCCAGGTAGCGTAAACCCCAACAACGTTAATTAAACAGTCATGGGTGAGAGGCGGGCCTTTCCTGGGGATCAATAATCACCCAGAAGGAGCTAGTGACCAGCCGGCCACTGACCTTTAGGATACACCTGTTGCCACTGTCGCTGTTTTCGTGAGAAGAAAAGATACATTGACACGGTTGAAAATTCTTTTAGCAAATGATGAAGTTGTGATCGATATAGCCAGGGTGTTTCCCAAAAACATACACCCCTCAGCTCCTAGCAGAGACTCCTGGGTCAGCCATCATTCAGCTTGCTGTTTGGTTTATGGTAGTAATTTGGTCAGTCACCGAAGCCTAATAAGCTTTTGGACCTGGGGCAGCACCTCTGTGGGACTTCCTCTGCTCTCTTTAAGCAAAGAATCAATTCTGTGTGGCTGAAATACATAGCCTAGCATTTTATATTCCATTTTCATGGGCAGGAGTTCTCAATGTGTGGTCTGCATGTCCCTGAGACTCTATCAGGGGTTCAAAATATGTATTTTCAAATATAGTATCAATCAAAATATAAAATCAGAAATGTTTTCATGATAGCACTAAAATGTTCTTTGCCGTCTTCATTCTTATTCTCTCAAGTGTAGGACAGTGACGTTTTCCGCATACGATGTGATCAGTGATGACGTCATCACTGAGGGCTAACCAAAGGTGTGCCTGTGCGTTCTTGGGTTTTAACATTTTTCAGTACATGATTTTTGTAACTTTCTGTGATTCTGTTATTATTTCAAAATAAAAAAGCTTTAAAAGTTTTAGTACAATAAATAGCAATAGGTAGAACTCACATAAACAAAAGCAGTTTGAAGTAAACAAGAGCACTTTGAGGTAGACAAAAGCGCTTATTAATTCTTAAGATTACTAAGGGTTTCTCACACTGAAAAGATTATGGACTGCTGCTATAGGATATGTAAATAAGCTAAGAGTTTTCTTTCCTTTAGGAACTTGAAAGAAATTACTTAACCTTTATTTTATGTACTCTCCACCTTCCACTTCCTGATGGTCTCCGTACTCGGTAGCAAAGGGAAGGAATAAGAACTCTACCCAAAAAATAAGATAGGTATTTGGGATAAGAGTCCGTTTGCCTCATTTACTTCATCACTGATAATTTTACCTGTGGTTCATGTAAAAGAGTTTCAGAAACCTTAAAATTTGTCTAAACTCCTTAAAGTCGCAGACTTAAAGCATGTGGCTGTGGTTTAAGAAAAATGAGCTGTCTAGAGGAGCACTCCCCTCAGCCTGATCTTAAGAACAAAAGAAGAAAGTCACAGTTAATCTAAGAGAGAAACCTTCATGTCTTTCAGTGCCTTTGAAGTTAAACTGTTACGCTGCCTTCTCCTGCAGTATTTTTGCACATGTACTAAGTAGCTTTTTTTAAATTGTCCAAAGGTACATTATTTTGCTAAAAAAGATTAGCATCCATCCACACTTTGATGTATCTTACCACTTTTGGCAGCCAGTTTTCTATTTCACCAGATACCCTAAATATGTAGATACTGCCAGATAGTCTCCTTTCCTTTCCTTTGGAGAGAAATTGTAGGTCTGAGAAGATAACATTCCTGAAGATACCCCGGAGAAGGGAAAGATGACTCACTCCAATATTCTGGCCTGGAGAGTTCCACAGAGTCTATAGTGCATGGGGTCACAAAGAGCTGGACATGACTGAGCGACTTTCACTTTCACTTTCTGCAGTGGTGGCTGAAAGGTTATATCATAGAAAGGAAGAACTGAGCATCTTTGCTTCCTGTACAAAGTTTCTGTATTAGACGTTCTGGCAGAATAGCCTGGAATTCTAAACAACATGCTGGAAGTGAAAAGGAGTCTGCTCCAAGTTGTGGCACTGCCTTTTTAGCTAACCTCTGGCATGACCCCTCGGTCTTCCCTTCCCTGGTGTCCTTAGCAGCAGCATTAATCCTGTTCAGAGAACGGGCCAGGGATTGACTCGCTAGAAACCACCTCTTTAACAGCTCATTTTTTAAAAGTGTGTTCTCTCCAAATTTTAAATAGACCTGCTTTTTCCTGATGGTGCCTTTTGTCGTGGGCTCCTGCAGACTCACCTGAGAACCAGAGCTGTCACTGGCAGGGGGAGGGGGGGACTAGCGGAGCGCACTGAGGCTGCTCTTCGTCTTCCATCTGGTGAAGCATCTTACAGGGAGGAATAAAGCCTCCCGGAATAGAATGGGCCATTGCACAGCAAATGCCAAGTCCTGGTTTTAAGAGAACACTGTCAGGTGTTTGGCTTTTTTAATTCTTCATGTTAGAGTGCTCATAGGAGTTTAACATGCTCCCGACTTAATCCTTTCCCATGTGAATTTTGACTGTAGTTTTTCTCCCAGAACAAGCAAAGTGTTTAACAAAAGCCTCCATTTCTTGTCTGTCTTTTCCAATTTTTCTAAACTCCCCTGAAAAACGATAGGTAATGGGAATTTTTGCTATTGTATTGTGGAACACTTTGATGAATGGATTTCAGGGTCTTTCAGCTTTATGATTTGTGGGTTGGACTGTACTAAAACATAAATGCTGAGCTGTCGCCTCTAAAGCTCATTTTGACCTGGGTGACTACAGAGTTACAGTCTACTGTAAACTCTTAAGAATACCAGCCCCACCTGGAGAGCCCCAACTGTATGGACCAGGTCAGGGGCTTGCCCCATTGGTAATTCCTGCTTTTCCTGAGCACTCTTGTAATGAGTTGGAGGGGCACAACTGATTGTCCTAAAACACTTATTATGTGTATTCAGAACGTGCATGTTAACATTCAGCTTTTACCTTTTTGTCCTTTCTTTACCTTTCCTCACAATGTCATAGGGTGATATCCATGAAGATTTTTGCAGTGTTTGTAGAAAAAGTGGCCAGTTGCTGATGTGCGACACATGTTCCCGTGTATATCATCTGGACTGCTTAGACCCTCCTCTGAAAACGATTCCCAAGGGCATGTGGATCTGTCCCAGATGTCAGGACCAGGTACTGTGGGGTGGGTCAGAGAGGACGAGAGACAGAGGAGGAGAAAGACCCCCCTCCCCTCTCATCTGGGGGAACGGCGCAGTTTCTTCCCACTCCGGTAGCTCTCCAGGCCACGTCTGCCATTCCTACAGGACAGCCCTCACCGGCATAGCTTCTCCTCTCTGAGGCCCTCAGTTCATGAGGCAGTGACTCATGTAAGGCAGAGAAGCCCTAACTGCTTCTCTCTATTTGAAATGATGTATCTTTTTATTACCGTTACCCTTAAAACTCCACAGTACTGTCTGCCTCATTGTCTAAAAATGGTCCAAACTCAGCATATGGTTGAAACTCTGGAAATAAAATCCTTAAAGGAGAATGTGTAATTGATCATTTAGTTCAAATAAGAACAGTTTTACTTTTAACCTGTGTTCTTACCAGGATCAGAGCACTAACTATACAGTACTGTCTTAATATTTACTGCACTTGAAGGAAGAGAAACAGTGCTCCTTCCCTCCCCTCTCTGTTTAGTTTCTGATTTTTTTTTTTCCTCAGTGATTCATGTATGTCTTTATGTTTTTATGGTAAGCTATCCTGAGACCTTTTTGAAAGTAGGCAAGCATATAAATAGTAAATAAATAAGCCCAGTACTCAGCAAGCTTTAGGAGCCCTGCTCGATTTTTTGGGATCCTGATTTGAGAGACTTCTGGTCTCCCCCTTTAAATCTCTAGTCTTCGTCCTTACTGTCTCTGTGATGTAGTAGAGACAGTCCTCATACTGATGCTGCTTTGTGACTCTCTGATAATTTTCTTCATGGGCTCTAGATTATACTTCAGTGCTTGGGGTTGATATTTAATTTCCTTGATCAGGCTGTCTTTGAGGGACATATAAGCTAAAACTGAGATAGGCAGCCCGTATCAGGTCAGGGATGGTCCTGCCTGTGGTGCTGCCATCACGCAGATGTGCAGCTTGTGTGCTGATGGTTCTAGCCATAGGGCGTAGCTGAGGGTCATGCAGCAGGTCTGAAAAGTTGGGAACGCCCAGCCCAGTCCCCACCTGTGCCTCGCCGGGGCTCAGGTGGCTTGGCTCTTGCTGCCATTGGCCTTTATTCTCTCATGCTGCTAAACTGGAACTTCGTAGTCCAGAAACCATAGCCATGGGTTTTGCCATACTGCCACCATAAATCCTTCCTGGATTTTGTCTGCCAGTAGCGACAGACACTGTTGCTTGTTGTTACACAGGGGATGTGTGCTTATACTTCTTTCTCAAGGATAAAATTTGAAAATCTTTTCAGATGCTGAAGAAGGAAGAAGCAATTCCATGGCCTGGAACTTTAGCAATTGTTCATTCCTATATCGCCTACAAAGCAGGTAAAGAATTATCCATACTGCCTTTTGAGTGAGCCTGCCTTTGTTTAAAAGTACTGACAGTGTTTGTTTTGTTTTCAAAGGGAACTTTAAAATTACACCTGAAAAGCTTTTATTGAATGAAATAAAAAGTTGGTTGTAGTACTTTTTGGGGGAGGAAAACTGAGATCTTATTTATGTAATGCCAGGCCCAAGCCACTGGCAGTTTTCTTAGCATCCTTTTACATGTAGAACAGAAAGTCCAGGTTCTGTGTACTGATGGCACATGGGACTAACTTCCTTTTTTTTTTCCTTCCCAGCAAAAGAAGAAGAGAAACAGAAATTACTTAAATGGAGTTCAGATTTAAAACAAGAGCGAGAGCAGCTAGAGCAGAAGGTGAAGCAGCTCAGCAGCTCTATAAGTGTAAGTCAGCCGCACGCCTTCAGTGACAGGCACAGAGACGCAGAGCTTCACGTGCGCGTCGGAGGACGTGTGGCTCTCAAGGGTTGATGCGTTCCTTCAGCTTACTGACACTGCTACCTTAGGCGGTTCCAGTTTGCCTCCAGTTAGAGGTTGGTCCTCAGGTACAGGGCGCCAGTTGGTACATGGTCCCTTAGCAGAGCTCTGGAGCATCCTCTTGGCTTTGATCTGAGAGAATTTCAGTCTCCAAATTTTATCTGTTACTTGAAGAGGTCAAGTAGCAGCTATAGCAGCATAGCCAGCACCCCAGTGAGCTCCTGAGCGTGTTGGGAGGAGTGTGGAGCCACCTGAACAGACCAGGTCCCCACGTGTAACTCTTCCCAGTCGCTCTAGCTAGCTAGTGGGCCCGTCCGCAGGGCCTTCCCTCCTGTCCCCTCTGTAGGGTCCCCTGCACAGCTCGAGAAGGAGTGCTTTCTGGAGATGAGTACTGGAAGTAAACATCGCTCAGCCTGGCTGACCAGGTGGGAAGGAGAGCTGTGTTTGCCGCAGGGATTCAGAGGCTCCTCCTGACTGGAGCAGGCTTTCTTCTTCACTGAGTAGGTCCCTTTTCCACTGAGTAGGTCCCCTTGTTGCAGTGATGTGGCCCCAGCCCTTGTGGATGCCAGGTGGCAGTCTTGCTGTCCTTCTTCACTGTACTGCCCATTGTGCCTGGCAGGTTTCACATCGCTTTCCCTGCCTAGAACAGAAGCCAGCAGGTGTGGGAGGCCTCCTCAGTTCAGTTCAGTTCAGTTCAGTTCGGTCACTCAGTCATGTCCGACTCTTTGTGACCCCATGAACCGCAGCGTGCCAGGCCTCCCTGTCCATCACCAACTCCCGGAGTCTACCCAAACTCATGTCCATTGAGTCGGTGATGCCATCCAGCCATCTCATCCTCTGTCGTCCTCTTCTCTTCCTGCCCTCATACAACACGGCAAAAAGCTACCTGTCCATGACCGAGCAGAAGGCCTTCTCTTGGCTGCAGTCTTTGACTCTCCTCAGTATCAGTGACTATCCCGCCTTAGGGCCCTGCCCCTGAACTCCTGCTCTCCCAGCGGTCTTCAGTAGGCCCTTAAACTGAGTCCAGATACCACTGGCTTGTGTCTGTCCTGGAAAGCTCAGCCCAGTCTGGAGCGTATCAGCAAGGTAGAAGTGTACCCAGGCCTGCTCAGAGCAGCTTCAGCTCAGCTGTGAGAGCCATTTTTTTTTTTAATGCCTTTCATTTTACAGTATTATAGCGGTGATTCATGTTTGGCTGTAAGTCCTAGTGTCAAGTAGTGGACTTTGAAACCACTCACTCGCTCCCTCTCTCTCACTTCTCGGGCCTCCTCCTTCCCTTGGGTAACAGCTCCCGCTCGAGATGGAGCAAAGCGAGGTGTAGGGCTGCACCCGAGCCCACAGGGAGAGGGCTGCCGGGCCTGTCAGGACAGCCGGAGGCTCAGTGCCGCTGCCCTTCTCATTGGCTGCAGAAATGCATGGAAATGAAGAACACCATCCTGGCCCGGCAGAAGGAGATGCACAGCTCCCTGGAGAAGGTGAAACAGCTGATCCGCCTCATCCACGGCATCGACCTCTCCAAACCCGTAGACTCTGAGGCCACTGTGGGGGCCCTCTCCAACGGGCCGGACTGCACGCCCCCTGCCAACGCCAGCACCTCCACGCCGGCCCCCTCCCCGCCTTCCTCCTCCTCCCAGAGCTGCACAGCGAACTGTAACCCGGGGGAAGAGACTAAATAACAGAGCCCCGCTAGGATAAGCCACGAGATCCCGGCGGCAAGGAGAGCGAAACACTGAAGACTCTAGAGCCGAGCCGGAGTTCTTCTGGAAAGTACAGAATTCTTTTGGTTCTTTGGTTCCAGAGAGAGAGAAGATGCTTGTGCCAGGTGGCACCAGAGTTTGCCAATTGATCCTTCTTATTCTGTGTGTACATGCAAAGATTGGACCATGTTACATGAAATAGTGCCAGCTGGAGGTTCTTTGCCAGCACCATGCCAAGTGAAATAATATATTTACTCTCTCTATTATACACCAGTGTGTGCCTGCAGCAGCCTCCACAGCCACGATGGGTTTGTTTTTGTTTGGTCGGGGTGGGGAAGCAGGGCCGGGAGGAGGGAGAGCAGGTTTCAGACCCTTGTTTGCTGAGCCGTCTGTCTAGGTGGAGAGACAAGTCCAAAGAGTGCGTGGGCTTTCTGTTTCTAAACTCTCACTACTATAAAACCAAAAAGAGGAAAGGGAGATTTCACCAACCCCAGTGCCCTGTCTCTTATACACATCTTCTCTGAGAAATATTTATGATACTNGAGCCAGGGTGGGAACAGTGTACCGAATAAGCAGTATTTTATAGTATCTGGAGAGGGCACCGTGCCCAGAGAGACGGACACCTAGAACCAGCCACCCGGTTCTTCTCCGGAGCACCCCGCTCCCAACCTTGGGCGCCCCACACTCCCCAGGTTCCTCCCCTGCTTTGGCAAGTTGGCGCCATCCCCATGGGTGAGCCGGTTAGCTTCCCTCTCCAAGAACAAGCAGAACCAGGCCTCAGGTGGCCCTTGCCCGGGGCAGGGAAGAAGGGCGTGTGTGTGTGTGTAGGAAGGAAAAAAACGGTGGATCAGTGATTTTACTTGAAAACAAGCTCCATCCCTTTTCTATATTTATAAGAAGAGAAGATCCTGAGTGAAGCAGCACGCGACCCAGGTGTGTGTGAATCGAATGGAGATGTTTCTTTTCTCTCGTTTTTGTTTTTTTTTTAAATTTTTGTTTTTGTTCCTTTTTTCTTAAAAAAAAGTTTTATTTTGTTGTTTATTTTACATTTTTGGTAACAAAAACTAAAATAAGGAATAGAAAAGCTGTTTTTCAGGCTGACAGTCCAATTAAGGGTAGTCGAGACCTTGCATGGTAGAATAGGAATCATAGTGTCAGTGAGGTCCAGTGAGTCTGTGTGAGTCCTTGTGTCATCGTTCGGGGCACTGTTTTTTTATGCAAGGGCAAAAATCTTTGTATCTGGGGAAAAAACAGCAACAACAACTTTTTTTTTTTAATTAAAAAGGAAAATAAAAGATATTGAGGTCTTCCTAGTGTTACTTAAATTAAGATCAAGGTAAGAAACATTGTAAAAAAAAGTTACAAAAGTGCTATTTGTTTCCTAAAAACAGTGATTTCTATTAAAAAGGTGTCAGAACTGGAGAAAATGCTGTGTAGTTATAATTTTTTAGCACAGAACCTGCTGATCATGATGACATTTTGCTGTGTTTGTGTCTCAAGACTGGCGGGCTAGTCTCCGTGGTTTCTGTCCCCCAGATGGCTGCAGCCCTGAAAGGCAGGGGCCGAGCTCTCCCACCATCCTCCCCTCCTCGGAAAACACTGTCCTCCCTGCTTGGTGCAGGGAGCGGGGCTCCTGTGTTTGGAGCCCACACGGAGTGTGGATGGTGTCAGGGCCCTGCTTCTTGTCCCCTCAGGTTTTGCTGGAGCAAAAGGCTGGTGCCTAAATAAGATCCTTTCCTTTGGTGCTGCTCTTGGTCTTTCAGCCACCAGCATTTCGAGTGCCTGGGGGACAGCTTTGAAGGAAATGGCCAGTGAAGCTCATTGGTACCCACACACCCCGGCTTTGACAGGTGCAGGGAGCAGGCTGGCTGCATCAGCCCTTGGTGCTTAGAGAGATCAAGAGAGTGAGATGTCTTGAGGAGACAGGGTGTCTCTGAGACGAGGGAGTCCCTGGGCGGCCTTCGTGCCGTCACACCTTTGAGGAGAGACCTGCGTCTCCAGCTGCTTTCTCTGCCTGCTGGCTCCGGTCACTGGAGAGGGAAGTCTTACCCCACTCTGCCCACCCACAAGCTTCCTGGGTGACCTTTGGCTGGAACGGGTGCTTGCCTTTGCTTGGCCTGTCGCCTTCTTGAGAAAACCAGGGTTCTGAAAGGCTTGGACCATTTCTATCATTTTTGCCACCTATGCCCTCCTCCTGGAGACCTTTGCCCATGGCACACATCTGGCCCCGGGAGAGAAGCAGAGACTCTCTGCCTGGGCACTCCCAGAGCATCTCCCCCAAGCCCATCCAGGGTCCAGTAAGGGCCAGAGTCTAAGAGGGGGCAGAAAGGGACCAGTCGTCTCTCCCTCATCTAGTGAGGCCCGGAGAGACAGAGATGGACCCTGAAGGCAACTGCCACAGAACAGTCCTTTTCACGTAAAATGCGTCTCTTCTCTACCAACAGTTTCTGTTCCTCTTCCTGGGATGTTTGTTAGAAGAGGGGATTACAAGGGGGCTGCACCGGCCTCTTGAGAGTCAGGGCCTGGCTGCAAGGCTGCCTGAGTGGGAGAGAAAGGCACTCCCTTTGCTCATGCAAAAACCAAGGTGCTATGTCTAGTCAGGGAGCTTTGGGAGATGCCTGGACTAGTTGGAGGAATGGTTGGCGGAGCTTCAGAGCCTAGAGGTGGGCTGTGCGCCCTGTCTTGGAGCCCTCCCATCAGACTTGTCTGGGCCCAGAAACAGGAGGTGGCCGCTTAATACCTGTCTTGCAAGAAGAGGCTTTTGCTCAGGAAGGAGCCACGGGGGATTCTCGGGTGGGTGGCCGGGCTAGGAACTGACTGACCAGGGTTTTGCAGGCTGCTGTGAGCAGTCACACTCTGCCCTTGCCGAGGGTTGGGGTATGGATTCTTCTCAAGTTAAGATGTCAGCTGTTGTGCTAGTCATCTAGGATGACGGAGTGGAAAGCTGCCGCCCTGCCCCCAAACCTGCATTCTGGATTCAATTCCCAGACCCCTCACTGCAGAGAAAGGCCCTGGTCACCAGTGTCCGCCGCCGCATGGTCCTGCCAAGAGAAGAGCCTCCCCGTCCCTCCAGACCCGAGGGTCCCTGTGACCACCCGAGACACACCTTCATGACCACCCCACCTCCCTCTTCCTCCCCGCCGCTTTCCCTCCACTGACAACTTCCGAGGGCAGAGGAGTGGCTGGTCGGGGCTGGGACTGATCAAGGGGCCTCTTGTCAGTCCCGGGCCGAGGTGACGTGCCCTGGAGGCAGTGAGGTCATGTTGCTGTCATCTTCCTGCTCCTGTTCTTGCCAGTGTGGCCTGCAGCTCCCTTTTTCTTTGAGAGCCTGCTGGGTCTTGTCTCACCTCTGCTGAGCTCATCCAGAGTTCTGCTTTCTTCCTTCCTTCCTGGGCCCTTCTGGGGCAAGCCTGTTGGCCATGCCTGACAGGGAGGCCCCCTTCGAGACAGCCTCTCACGGGCCTTAGCCTGTGGGGCCTGTATCCTGGCCGGGGTGGCCTCTGGCTCGCGCCCAGCGCCCGGTGTCCTGCAGGCCTGCTGTGTCCCTGCGGCTTCCTGGCTCAGGCTCAACCGGCCGTGTGAGTGGGCGCAGCTCCTCGCCCCACGCCTCTCCCGCAAGGGCGGCCACGTTTCCAGCTCATTGCAGTCTCTGCGTGTGCAGTCGCCTCTCTAGCCATCTCTGCCACCTACTCCTGGGGCCAGCAGAGCCTTGGGCTCTCATTCCGAACCACAACGACCCACACAGCACACTCATAGCGGTTTCCTCCCTACATTGCCTTTTAGGGTTTAGTCTTTCTCATTTATCCAAAGGGCTTAATTTAGGAGACTTTTACCCCAGGGGAAGAAAGCTTTTTGGTAGGGGGAAGAATGGGGGCCGGGGTACATCTTCCAGTCCCTGGGTTCTCCAGATTCGGTGGCTGTTGTTGGGTGGAGGTGACCTTGCTCTATGTAGAAAGGAAGACCGTGGACCTCACCCCCACCGCTCAGCTGGGCACCCGTGGCAGGAAACAAGAGACCCACTTTCTCCGACTGAGAGCCGCCCCCAGTGTCAGCTCCTTTCCAGGAGGCAAAGGGTGACGCTCCCACCAGAGTCCAGGGGAAGAAGCCGAGTGTCCCTGTTGAGAGAGCCCCAGTGGAGCTCCTGAAAACGACCCCTGTAAGGGAAGAGCAGAGCTCACGCTTCTCTCCACTCTCCGCTCACAGAGGCTCTTGTTCCCTGAGGTCTCCACCAGCCCCGCAGCAGCCCCTGACCCCGGCCCCTCTCTCCGGTGTTGCTGGGTCCTCAGCCCAGGGTACGCTGCAGTCAGGCAGGACCGCCGGAGGTCAGTGAGCTCTGAGCAGAAAAGTGCCAGCCAGCTCCCCACCTGTCTCTCGTCCAAGCCCTTTGTGATTTCAGTCTTGGTAGAACTTGTATTTGGAGTTTTGTGCTTCAAAGTTTTTGTTTTTGTTTGTTTGAGTTTTGTTTTGAGGGGGTGGGGGGGGGGATACAGAGCAGCTGATCAATTTGTATTTATTTATTTTAACATTTTACTAAATAAAGCCAAATAAAGTCTCTCAGACTCATGGTGTTGGGTTTGCGGCAGGGGAGGGTGGACAGACTCCAGCCCCAGCCTCCGGGGGCCCGTTGCTGGGCTCCCGCCAGATCCAGCGCCTCCCCAGGCCTACTGACTGCCTCACGCCCCAAACCAAGAGGAACGAGAAAAGGAGCTGTTAAAACTTAACGAAAAAGGGATGTTACGGTTGAGAGGATCTAGGAACCAGCCCCAAACCAGCTGAGGCCGAGGAACGCTAGACCCACCTGAATAGCAGCAGCAGACGGAGGCCCCCCCACAGCCCCTCCCCAGAGACCTTAAATAATTTAAATAGCAGGAGGGCGGGGTGGCGGCAGGGCTGCTCCTGCGGGCGGCAGGGAGTTGTGTGAGAGCCACGGCGGCGACGGTGGGCAGCCGTGAGGTCAGGCGGGGCCCCGGGGCTGCTGCAGGGCAGTGAGGTATTTCAGGGCAGCAGCCCCGTAGTGGCGGGACAAGTCCTGGTGGAAGTCGTCCTTGAGGGCCTGGACGCAGTCACGATAGGTGGGGTTGGAGCGGAAGCGGATGATGTCAAGGCTGGGGGCGTGTGGCAGGTGGATGGTGAAGGCCTCAGGCAGCACCAGGAGCTCGTATTCCTGGGGGGTGCGGGGGAGGGCGGGGGACAGTCACTGTGTAGG
>SJYV01042803.1:104123-128241 GCA_006410875.1 Neotragus pygmaeus | reverse complement strand
TTTTTTTTTTTTTGACTTGCAATGTATTTATTTTTCTTTGGAATTTGAAATCCTAAAAATACTAAAATTAAAAATTTTTTTAATTTAAAAAATCCTATAAAGCCAAGCTTTTAAACTCTCACAATTCTGATATTTGTCATGTCTTGACATAAATATTAATGGTTCCCCATCTATCTGTCAATAAAGCTCAAATTCCCCAGCTTGGCATCCAAGGCCCTCTGTGGTCTTTCCTAGCCTCTCCTTTCAGCTTTGTTCACTAGCATTCTTCTCTGGGTACCTCCCCCATTTTGTTCCTGCCACCCTCTTCTCCTGAGTGGTTTCTCTCCCCTGAATCAATTTGTCCATCCTTTGATGACTGTTTCAAACATCAGTTCCCTCAATGGGAACACAAAGAGCCACCAGCTTTAGTGCTAAAAGACTGCACTGAATCTTGAATCTGCACAGCTTGAATCTGCATCCATGGATGGGCTCTTAATAATTTTGTTGGGAGATGAACTTTGCCCTCCAAATCTAGGTCTTTTCCCTTTCCCCCACTGAGGAAGAGAGGAATGCAGGCTTCCTGCAGATAGGGCAACCCTGACAGCAGAGAGAGGGAGAGTGCCCGAGCCTGTCCTCCCATCTCATCAACTTACTGGGAAAGAGGGAGTGATTGCGAGCACAGAGGGAAGAACAGAAACTACTCTTATCATTGCTGCTGAAAGAGTCACAGTTCCCTCACTGCAGGCTGGTAAAATGCTGAGTGAGGGAGAAAGCGATTCCTCCCACGCTGCCATATGCTCGTTCCAGGGCAGTGAGCCAGAGCTGCAAGACACGTCAGTCTGTATGGAACTGGGTCCATGAACAGCTCCCTTGTGAGGGGCACATTCATCCGTTCTTTGCATGTCATAAACAACAGCTTCATCTACATGCAAGCTTGGCCACCCTGTGCTATTTCTGTAAAGGTTCTAACTATGACTCAGATCTTTCCCACTCATTCTCTCCCATATTCAAGTTTCCAAAAGAAGATGGCTAGTACCAGTGATTCTAGAGCTGGCTGATTTCCAGTATCTGGTCCTGAATCAGCACCCAAGACCCAAGGGTCTGGCCTCAGATGATGGTGCGGGACAAGCACCAAGATGCTTCTGCATCTCTGCCCTGACCTCTTCTCCCCTTCAAAAAAAAAAATAATAATAAACTTCCTAAGAAATTAGGTGTCCTTTGAAGCTACTCTTTTTTTTTTAATTTTCCAGCTAATAATTTCATTTTTAAAAAATTTTAGGCCTTTTCTTTCTACTGCTCTAAGCTGAGAAGTTGGGCTCTTCGCCGGGATCATTCTTCCTTCCCAAATTGCAACGTCAGTCTCAATGTGGGTGTTCAAGTCCCTGTGACTTTCTGGGGGTGTTTTGTGGCTCATGCTGACTCTACCTCCATCCCTTAACCAAGTCCAGCATTTAGATAGTCATGGTGGAACCGGAAGCTCAGCCAAATGATGTTAATCTGCAGTGTGGGAGGGCACTGCACACTAGGTGCAAACCCCCCACAGATAGCTCCCTAATGGTTACTGTTAACTGTGATCTTACCAGCTGGAAGCAGAGGAAGGTCAGCCCACTATCAGAAAAAATCTTCTCCATAGAAACAACCTAAATATCCATCAACAGACAAATGGATAAAGAAGATATGGTACACATGTACAATACTACTCAGCCACAGAAAATGAAACAATGCCATTTGTAGCCACAGTGATGGACCTAGAGACCATTATACTAAGTGAAGTAAGTCAGAGAGAGAAAGGCAAACCCCATATGATACCACTTATATGTAGAATCTAAAATATGACACAAAGGAGCACATGTATAAAACAGAAACAGACTCACGGACATAGAGATCAGGCTTGTGGTTGCCAAGGGGAGAGGGTTGGAGGACAGATGGATTGGGAGTTTGGGATTATCAGTTGCAAACTATTGAATGTAGAATAGATAAACAAAAAGGTCCTACTGTATAGCTCAAGGAACTATACTCAATATCCTCTTCAGTTCAGTTCAGTTCAGCCACCGAGCCATGTCCAACTCTTTGCGACCCCATGGACTGCAGCATGCCAGGCTTCCCTGTCCATCACCAACTCCTGGAACTTGCTCAAACTCATGTCCATCTAGTCAGTGATGCCATCCAATCATCTCATCCTCTGTCGTCCCCTTCTCCTCCTGCCTTCAATCTTTCCCAGCATCAGGGTCTTTTCCAATGAGTCAGTTCTTTGTATCAGGTGGCCAGAGTATTGGAGCTTCAGCTTCAGCATCAGTCCTTTCAAAGAATATTCAGGACTGATTTCCTTTAGGATTTACTGGTTTGATCTTCTTGCAGTCCAAGGGACTCTCAAGAGTCTTCTCCAACACCACAGTTCAAAAGCATCGATTCTTTGGCATTCAGCTTTCTTTATAGTCCAATTTATAGTCACACCCATNTGGTGATGGACAGGGAGGCCTGGGGTGCTGCGATTCATGGGGTTGCAAAGAGTCGGACACGACTGAGCAACTGAACTGACTGACTGACGGACCTTATAGTTAAAATATCTTATAGCTGATAAAAGGTGAATTAGTAATGCATACAAAAGCTCTACCTTTTTATATCCCCTATGCACATATATTTTATGCTACAATGTTTTTGATATCATAATTTACATCTTTGTATGTTGTGGATCCATTAACAAGTTATTTAGTTATACATAAAAAGTCCTTTTAATACTTTGTCTTTAGCCTTTATACTATAGATCTAAGTGATTTACCTACTGCCATTAAAATTTTAGAGCATTTTGAACTTGTTTATATTTACCTTTACTGTGAGTTTTATGTTTTCATACATTTTCATGTTACTTATTAGCATCCTTTTGTTTCAGCTTAAAGAACTCCCTTTAATATTTTTTGTAAGGCTATTCTACTGGTGATGAGCTCTTAGCTTTTGTTTGTTTGGAAAACTCTTACCTCTCCTTCAATATTGAAGGATAACTTTGCCACATAGATAGTTTCTTGGTTGGCAGATTTTCCTTTCAACACTTTTAATATATTATTCAACTTCATTCTGGCCTGCAAAGTTTTTGCTGAAAAATATATTCTTATGGGGATTTCCTTGTATATAAGAAGTTCCTTCTCTCCTGCTGCCTTTACCTGACTTTTGAAAATTAACTTTATGTGATTCAATGTGGATCTCTTAAATTGGTATTCTTTGAACTTCCTGGATCTGGATATCTGTTTCTCCAGGCTAGGGAAATTTTCAGTCATTATTTCTTTGTATATGTTTTCTGCCCCTTTTTGCTCTCTCTTCTCCCTTTGGGACCTCTGTAATATATATAATGGTCTGCTTGATGGTGTCACATTAGTTTCTTATAACTTCATGCTTTCTCTAACTGGATAAACCCCGCTGCATTGTCTTTGAATTCATTGATCATTTCTTTCACTAGATCTAGTCTGCTGTTGAATTCCTTTATTTAATTTTTCAGTCCAATTATTGTAATTGTGAGCTCTATAAATTCGGTTTGATTTTTAGAAATTTTCTATCTCTTTATTGAAATTCTCATTTTGTTCATGCATTGCTCCCTGACCATGGTAAGCATCTTTATGACCATTATTTTGAATTCTGTATTGGGTAAGTCAATGATCTCTGTTTCATAAATGCCAGTTTTGGAAATATATCTTGTTTGTTTCTTTGGAACATATTCCTTTGTTTCTTCATTTTTTTCCTTCACTCTCTGTATTTGTTTCTGTGCATTAGATAAAGCAGCCATTTTTCCCAATTTGACAGACTAGTCTCATGTAGGAGATGAGCTTCACTAATCAGCCCAGCCCAAGCTTCTTAGTCTCTCAAATCTTTGTGATTGTGCTAGCTATCATAGTTAAGTAGCTCTTAGTAGTTGAAAGTGTAACTAGACCTGTCGGTATCCCAAAGGGAAGGGTCACAGTCAGAACCTAGACAAGGCTGATTAGAAGCTAAACCCTCAGACATCAGCTGGAAAAGTGTGTAGTTAAGCCCCTTTCAGGGAGAAACTAGGAGGGAAGCTTTTGCCTGCTTCCTCAGAACTCAGCCAGGATACATAACCATGGTAGTGGTTAGTGATGGTAGGGCACTCCTTAACCATTTAAAACCTGATTCTTTGTTTTCTACAGTCCTGTGAGACTCATAAGTACAAGCCCTATCTAGAGCTACACAAAGCTGGGTCACCAGGCATGTGTACAAGCTCCTTCCAAAGAGAAGTTGGTGACCGGCTCCTCCTAGCTCCTTGTAGGACCACAGGTAGATCTAGAGTATGCAAATGAGAAATTCAACTTTTAGGCAGGGTGTTATAAAGTATGCACTCAGTCCCTTCCCAGGAAAAGACTGGAAGATGGGCATTTTTGCTTGCTTTCTCTTTGCTAGTCTCTGTGATTGCTATAGTTGTTTTTTATAGTCCCATAGCACTTGTGGGCATAAGCCTCTTTGGCTTCAGAGCTAAATGTTTTGGGGGGGTCTGTCTCTTGGGTGGGAATCTTGAAAGTTGGAGTCCTTGATGTGCTGCTCAAACCCTTTACTCCTCAGGGAGAAGCTGAGAGTTGGGGATATTGTCCTGATTGTATGGCATTGTGCCAGGGGTAGGGTTTATGGTGAGTGTGTCTCAGCCTTTCCTACAAATTCACTGTTAGATTTTTTTAGTTGCCTGATGTGAAGGAGTCATTCAGCTTGTTTCTGGATTTCTCTCAGAGGAAATAGCTCCCAGTGTAGTTATACATTTGGTGCATCTGTGGGAGGAGGGAAGTTCAAGAGCCTCCTTGTTACCATCTTTGTCCCTCCTGCAAATGATTTACCTAGATAGCACTCTGAAAAAAGTATATAAGTGGTGAATAAATATATGAAAGGATGCTCAATATTAGTCATTTTGGAAATGCAAATCAAAAACATAATAAGCTATCACTTCACACCCCATAGAATGGCTACTATCAAAAGATGAAAAATAATATGTTTGTAGGTTGAGGATAAATTGGAACACCTGTGTATTGCTTGTAGGAATGTAAAATCATATTGCCACTGTGGAAAACAGTTAAACTGTTTTAACTTTAAAAAGTTAAAAATATGATTGCCATATGATCCAGCATTTCTACTTCTAGATATATACTCAAAAGGGTTCTCAAATAAATACTTGGGCACCAATATTCATAGCAGCATTATTCACAATACCCAAAAGATAGAAAGAACCCAAATTTCCATTAACAGATAAAAGAAAAAACAAAATTGTTTGTGTGTGTGCATATATATATATATATATATATGCACACACAAATATACACACACATATATACGTACAACAGAATACTATTCAGCTCCAAAAATAAATGTAATAGATGGATCCTCATAACTTAATGTTAAGTGAAACAAGCAAGACACAAAAGGTTAAACATTGTAAGATTCCACTTATATAAGGTATCCAGAAGATGCAAATTCATACAAACAGAAGTATGATAGAGGTTACCAGGGACTTGGAGGAGGGGAGAATGAGGAGTTATTGTTTTAATGGGTACAGAGTTTCTATGAGATGATGAAAAGTTCTGGAAATTGATAGTGATGGCAGTTTCACAACACTGTGAATGTATTGAGTTGTACACTTAAAATTGGTTAAAATGGTAAATTTTATATATGTTTTACTACAGTTAAATTGAAAAGCCCATTTAAATTTTTACTATTATTTTTATTTATAGAGTCTACAAATCATTAATAGGTTTAAATATCTCCTTCTCATAGAGGCCCAGAGCAACATTTCTAAATTCCTAAAATGCTGCCTGAGATGCTGTTTCTGGTGTTTGGAAAAAGCAGTGAAGTTTTTGAACAGAAATGCCTATGTTATGGTAAGTAGATTATTTTTATTTACTAAACAACTTTGCAAACCCGAACCCCATGTCTATGTTTCCATCTCAAAAGCACTTGTACATCAAGCAGTTGAATTTATCACCATGTTGATATAAGAATTTGTGAATCCAATGCATGATTCAGGGCTATGCTTTCCTAGCTGAGACAGTAACTTAGCTGTACTTCATTATTACTTTCAGTACCTTTATGGAGAGGGAAAGTATTATTTCCCTTATGTGTGTGTACCCTCAGTCATGTCGAACTCTTTGCAACCCCATGGACTATAGCCCTCCAGGCTCCTCTGTCCATGGAATACTCCAGTCAAGAATACTGGAGTGAGTTGCCATTTCCTCCTCCAAGGAATCTTCCTGACCCAGAGATCAAACCTGTATCTCCTGCACTGGCAGGCAGATTCTTTACTACTGCTCCACCTGGGAAGCTCATTATTTCCCTTAGAAATATAAAAATGTGCTAGATGAAAATAATATTACTTGTCTTTGACATACTTTCATGGGAGGGAAGCTTAATTAGTCTAGATTTCATGATGAAAAGAAAATATTCTTCTAATTCTGGGTTTTATACATTTTTAAGGAAGGGTCTGTTTCTTTTTATGATTCTTATTTTGAAAAGTGTGGGAACTGATAATGTAACTGAATTTGTTACTTATTTCCAATAGGAATATGGAGACTTCTAAAGAAAGAAAATTTTTAATAGGGGATCCAAAAATATTGTTCTAAAATTTAGCAACTACAACCTTATTAACAGTTGATTATCACAGTGATATAGGATTTGATGGTGTGATTCAAATAGTTATGGATATTCAAAGAGTCATTTATATAACTTCAGTGAGAATATTTTATTGAGCCTCTTAATCAATAAAGCCAGTGTGTATTGGAAGCACAGGGTTTCCTGAGAGTAATTTTTAATGTGAATGCTACAACATTTCACCTATTCAGCAAATCATCATAGCCAAACCCTTCAAAGACAAGCTGTGACCTGGGATTTGAGAAGACCTATCTCTGTTTACTTTGGCCACATGATGAGAAGAGCTCACTCATTTGAGAAGATGCTCATCCTGGAAAGNCATTTCACCTATTCAGCAAATCATCATAGCCAAACCCTTCAAAGACAAGCTGTGACCTGGGATTTGAGAAGACCTATCTCTGTTTACTTTGGCCACATGATGAGAAGAGCTCACTCATTTGAGAAGATGCTCATCCTGGAAAGGATTGAGGGTGGGAGGAGAAGGGGATGACAGAGGATGAGATGGTTGGATGGCATCACTGACTCGATGGACAAGGGTTTGGGTGGACTCTGGGAGTTGGTGATAGACAGGGAGGCCTGGCGTGCTGTGGTTCATGGAGTCACGAAGACCTGGACATAACTGAGGGCCTGAACTGAACCTCTGTTTAAATTTGTGTATTTCCCATGGAATTAAGAGAAAATAGCAACTGAAATATACCTTATTGTCAATGACTCTGAGAGTTGTGCAGAATTGAGGATACATGGTTCCCAAGCCTCCCATAAGCCCAAAGGTTTGAAAGATGAATGAGAGTAACTGTATGGGTGACAGAGAATTGATTAATGTTCCAGTCATTGGATTGTCTGTTGGTCTTGTTAAGTTATCCGAATAATATCAACTGTCTTCCGCAGATGGCAATATACGGCAAAAACTTCTGCAAGTCAGCAAGAGATGCTTTCAATCTGCTGATGAGAAATATTTTAAAGTAAGTAAGCAGTTTGAGCATTGCAGTGGATGGTTTGGTGAATCTTGAGCATTTATACTTCACACGTTAGTGGTTTTATTAGACATGAATCTTCTCTTTTATTTTAAAAGATTTAAATCTTCTCCTTCATACCTTTAATTTCTTTGTATGTCTTTGAATTGTTGCTCCCATCATCCATCTATACCTTTATACCCACTGGCGCTGACTCATCTTTATTATACCCTATGCTCAAGAAATTCCCCACATAAACATTATCATCACGTTTCTGACTTTTCTTTCCTCCCAAAATCGACAGAGTCTGAGTGAACAAAAGCAGAGAACCAGTGCAGCCATCCTCAGGATGCAGGGTGTCTATAGTCCTCAAATTAGAGTGAGAGAGGCTGACACCACCAATAGCACCTGACAGCCCTATAATGCCATTTTCTGTTTACATCCTTATAAATAAGTCAGAATTTCATGCCTGAGTTCCTTCATTTCTTGCATTTAATAATTGCTAAGTAAGATTTCATCAGAGACACATCAAAATGAATTCATGGATTATTCACTTTCATAAATTTCTAGTAACAAATCTAAGTTAAACACAAAATTATACTTTTTTTCTGATTCTCAGAATTGCAGTTATGGATAGAGTGACAGACTTTGTACTAATCCTGGGAAAGATTCTAGTTGCTGGCTGTATAGGTAAGTAGTAGTAGTAATCATAATAACAATAATAACAACAACAAGGAAGATTTTTTTTTTTTAATTTAACAGGTGCTTAGATGATAATCCTGTATGCGAGACAGCAAAAGAGACAGAGATGTATAGAACAGTCTTTTTGACTCTGTGGGAGAGGGAGAGGGTGGGATGATTTGGGAGAATGGCATTGAAACATGTATAATATCATATAAGAAACGAATTGCCAGTCTAGGTTCGATGCATGATACTGGATGCTTGGGGCTAGTGCACTGGGATGACCCAGAGTGATGGTACAGGGAGGGAGGAGAGAGGGGAGTTCAGGATGGGGAACACGTGTATACCTGTGGCGGATTCATGTTAATGTATGGCAAAACCAATAAAATATTGTAAAGTAATTAGCCTCCAATTAAAATAAATAAATTTAAATTAAAAAAAGAAAAACTTCTTTATGACAAAAAGCTATATTCCTTTGCTCCAGGTGTCCTTGCCTTTCTACTTTTCACCGAAAGACTCCCAGTGATTATAGAAGGACCAACATCTTTAAATTACTACTGGGTACCTTTGCTGGTAAGAGCTGATAGTAAGTTTGGGCTGCAACAATAAAAATACCATAGACTAGGTGGCTTAAACAACAGGGTTTTTTTCCTCACAGTTTTGAAGACTGAGAAGTCCAAGATCAAGGTGCCCACAGATTCAGTCCCTAGTCAGAGCTTCCTTCCTAATTTGCAAAGGCATACCTTCTTGCTGTATCCTAACAGGGTAGAAAGAGAGATCCTCTCTCATCTCCTATAAGGGCACTAACCATCATGAAGTCTCCATCCTTGTTTCCTCATTGCCTCCCAGAGGACCCACATCCAGATGCCGTCACACTGGGGATTAGGTTTCCACATAGGAATTTTGAGGGGACACAATTCATTCCATAGCCACTGGCCAATATTGATTCTGATTTATGAGAGCTAGCAAAATAAAAAAACAAAAAGGAACAGGAGAAATAATGATAGCCAACATGATTAGTCTTACTTTGTGCCCAGCCTCATTCTGCTGTGAAGCTTGGGTTCCTTGGAAGCAACCCCTGAGACAGAGGATTGCAAGCAGAGGGCTTATCATGAAGTGCTCTCCAGAGATACACTGGAAAGGAAGTGAGGAGGACAGGGCTGGGCAAAAAAAGAAGCTGATCCGTGCTGCGATTACAGTTGAAGCCTCAGACATAATTATAGGAATTTCTGACACAGGCACTAGGCCTCCATATACTGCATCATGCAGCCATTGGCCAAGGGTTGCCCTCTGAATGACGGTGTAGCCTTGAATGAGGCAGTTCCCTGCAAAAGCAAGTCCTGTGGAACAAAACAGCTGAGTCATCAGCTGCCTGCCTACATTCCCAACAACTGGGAGATAGATGTGGCAACTGGAGAGGACCTGGAGGGAACCCTGTGGGATCTTTTACAGTATATTATTAATAACTCACTCAATCCATGTGTCATAAACACCACTGTTACATTCTCTGCTTCCCCACCAACAATCTTCCATAGGAAGCACAGAGAGATTAAGTGATTTGTTGATTGAATGCCTGAGCTGTGATTAAACTAGGCTGTGTGTGCTTTTAACTCCTATGCTCTGGACTTCCCCGGTGGTCCAGTAATTAAGAGTCTACCTGTTGGGCCTCCCTGTTGGGTGGCTCAGTGGTTTAAAAAAAAATCTACCTGCCAATGCAGGAGACACAGGTTCAATCCCTGATCTGAAAAGATTCCACATGCCACGGGGCAACCAAGCCCGTGAGCCACAACTATGGAAGCTCGTGCTCCTAAAACCTGTACTCTGCAAGAAGAGAAGCCACCCCAGTGAGAAGCCCCACTACAGCTAGAGAGTTGTCCCCACTTGCCACAACTAGAGAAAGCCCACATGCAGCAATGAAGACATAGTGCAGCCAAAAATAAATGAATATTTTAAAAAGAATAGGATCATTCCAGGCAAAAATGAAACAAAACAAAAAACTCTGTGCTTTACTGCCTCAGTATGCAGGATCCTAGATCTGGTATGCTTTTGGTAGGCATTAGGGATAGTGAAAAGAAAATTGGCAGATAATCTAGTACATTTTGTTTAAATCTCAGTTCAAATACACTCAAAAGCATTATCATTGAATCTTTTACATTTCTATATTGAAATCTTTTCCATCAAAGAGTACTTCAAAGCTTCCTTATCATGATTTCATTTAAAACTGCGTTATTGTTCTTTTGGACAAATTTATGACATCTTCATCCTTTTCTCTACTCATTTACAGACAGTGATCGTTGGATCTTACATAATTGCACATGGATTCTTCAGCGTCTATGCAATGTGTATTGAAACAATTTTCATCTGCTTCTGTAAGTTTTCAGTATATGTGTTTCCCCTCTTTGGTGGATAACTGAAAGATGAAAAGGTTTACACCCATGTCTTTAGCTGGCNGAAAACCATCAAACAATGAAATCTTTAATCCTTGATAACCTTTAAAGCTTGGGAGTACTTAACAGCAGGTAAACATGGAACATCTTCCTAGAATACCAACTTTACATTAAACATGTAACATCAAAAAATGAAAAAGTAAATGCACAATTATTTTCACTTTTAACAAATGAGATGTCCTTCAAGTTCCTGCAACCATTTGTATGAATTCATTGGACTTTGACAAGCTCTACATTAGAAAGTGGTCACTTTGCCATAAAATGCAAAGATAATTCTTAACTATTTGAAACATTTGAAGCAAATGCCAACTTGGACAGGTCACATAAATCTCAACTCCAGGTGACACTACCTAAGCCCAAAGGCAGGTGGGACAGATGTTATTTTAGCCTAACTATTGATATTATTTATACCTCTTAACAACTTGAGAGTCCCTTGGACTGCAAGGAGATCCAACCAGTCCATTCTGAAGGAGATCAGCCCTGGGATTNACATACTCCTTTTCCTATTTGAAATCAGTCTGTTGTTCCATGTCCAGTTCTAACTGTTGCTTCCTGACCTGCATACCGATTTATCAAGAGGCAGGTCAGGCGGTCTGGTACAACGCTATATTACGCAGCAAAAAAAAAACGAACTCCTGCCATTTGCAGCAATATGGATAGACATAGAGAATATTATACTTAGTGAAGTAAGTCAGACAAATATTACATGATATCACTTATATGTGGAATCTAAAAAATAATACAAATGAAACTATATATAAACAAAGCAGAAACAGGCTCATAAACACAGAAAACAAACATTTAGCAAAGTTAAGAGGGAGTGGGGAATGACAAATAAGAAGTATAGGATTAACAGATATATGTAAAATAAATAGGCAACAATATTTACTGTATAATGCAGGGAATTACACCCAATATAATACTGTATATATATAATAATCCTATAATAGAATACAATTTGCAAAAAGATAAAGTGAAAGTGAGTCAGTCATATCCGACTCCTTACGAGCCCATGGACTGTATAGTCCATTCTCTAGGCCAGAATACTGGAGTGGATAGCCTTTTCCTTCTCTATGGGATCTTCCCAAACCAGAGATTGAACCCAGGTCTTCTGCATTGCAGGCAGATTCTTTACCAGCTAAGCCACAAGGGAATCAAAAATACTAAGTCATCATGCTATTCACCTGAAAGAAACACAACATTGTGAATAAACTCAACTTAAGATTCTTAAAATCACATAATCATCTCAATAGATGAAATAAAAGCATTTGGCAAAACTCAATATCTGATCATGATTAAGAACTCTCATCAAAGCTAGTACAAAAGAAATACACCTTAATATAATTAAGGCAAACCCACAGCTAACATACTTAGCAGTGAAAGTTGAAAGCCATTCCTATAGAATCAGGTACAAGAAAAAGATGCTCACTCTCATCATTTCTATTTAACATAACATTGCAAGTTCTAGAAACAGCAATCAGAGAAGAAAAAGAAATAAAATGCATCCAAATTGGGAGAGAAGAACTAATAAATTAATTCAGTGAAGTTGCACTATATAAGATTAACATACAGAAATCTGCTGCTTTTCTATATATAAATATAAAATATTTTGGGCCTTAGGAAGCATTACTACAAACAAAGCTAGTAGAGGTGATGGAAATCCAGCAGAGCTATTTCAAATCCTAATAGATGATGCTGTTAAAGTGCTGCACTCAATATATCAGCAAATTTGGAAAATTCAGCACTGGCCAGAGGACGGGAAAAAGTCAGGTTTTCATTCCAATTTCAAAGAAGGGCAACGCCAAACAATGTTCAAACTACCAAATTCTCCAAGATAGGCTTCAACAGAAAGTGAAGTGAGAACTTCCAGATGTTAAAGTAGGATTAAGAAAAGGCAAAGGAACCAGAGATCAAATTGCCAACATCTGCTGGATCATTGAAAAAGCAAGAGAATTGCAGAAGAACATCTATTATTGCTTAATTAACTACTCTAAAGCCTTTGTCTATGTGGATCACAACAAACTGTGGAAAATTCTTAAAGAGATGGGAATGCCAGACCAACTTACCTGTGTCCTGAGAAATCTGTATATGGGTCAAGAAACAACAGTTATAACCAAACCAGGAACAACAGACTGTTTCCAAATTGGGAAAAGAGTACATCAAAGTTGTATACTGTCACTCTGCTTATTTAACTTATGTGCAGAGTACATCATGCAAAATACTGGGCCTGATGAAGCATGAGCTTGAATCAAAATTGCTGGGGAAAATATCAATATCATCAGATAAGCAGATGACACCACTCTTATGGAAGAAAGCAAAGAGGAACTAAAGAGCTTCTTGATGAGTGTGAAAGAGGAGAGTGAAAAAGACAGCTTAAAGCTCAACATTCAGAAAACTAAGATCATGGCATTCAGTCCCACCACTTCAGGACAAATAGAAGGGAAATAATGGAAACAGTAATAGGCTTTATTTTCTTGGGCTCCAAAATCACTGTAGATGGTGACTGTAGCCATGAAATTAAAAGAAGCTTGCTCCTTGGAAGAAAAGCAATGATGAACCTAGACAACTTATTAAAAAGCAGAGACATTGCTTTGCCAACAAAGGTCCATAGTCAAAGCTATGGTTTTTCCAGGAGCCATGTATGGATGTGAGAGTTGGACTATAAAGAAAGCTGAACATCAAAGAATTGATGCTTTTGAACTCTGGTGTTGGAGAAGACTCTTGAGAGTCCCCTGGACTGCAAGGAGATCAAACCAGTCCATCCTAAAGGAAATCAGTCTTGAATATTAATTGGAAGGACTGATGCTGAGGCTGAAGTTCTAATACTTTGGCCACCTGATGCAAAGAACTGACTTATTACAAAAGAGCTTGATGCTGGGTAAGATTGAAGGGGATGACAGAGGATGAGATGGTTGGATGGAATCACCAACTCAATGCACATGAGTCTGAGCAAGCTCTGGAAAGAATAGGACATGACTGAACGACTGAATTGAACTGAACTAGACAATTGCACTCATTTCACATGCTAATAAGGTTATGCTCAAAATCCTTCAAGCTAGGCTTCAGCAGTATGTGAAAAGAGAACTTCCAAATGCATAAACTGGGTTTAGAAAATGCAGAGGAATCAGAGATCAAATTGTTGACATTCATTGGATCATAGAGAAAGCAAGGGGATTCCAGTAAAATATCTACTTCATTGTCTACACTGAAGCCTTTGACTGTGTGAGTCACAACAAACTTTGGGAAATTATTAAAGAGATGGGAATACCAAACCACCTTACCTGTCTCCTGAGAAACCTGTATGAAAGTCAAGAAGCAGCAGTGAGAACTGGACATGGAACAACTGACTGGTTCAATATTGGGGAAGTAATATGACAAGGCTGTATATTGCACCTGCTTATTTAACTTATATGCAGAGTGCATCATGTGAAGTGCCAATCTGGATGAATCACAAGCTATGATCGAGATTGCCAGGAGACATATAAGTTACTTGAGATATGTAGATGATACCACTCTAATGGCAGAAAATGAAGAGGAACTAAAGAGCCTCTTGGTGGGGGTGAAAGAGGAGAGTGAAAAAGCTGGCTTAAAACTAAGTATTCAAAAACTAAGATCATGACATCCAGTCCCATCACTCATGGCAAACAAATAGGGAAAAAGTAGAAATAGAGACAGATTTTATTTCCTTGGGCTCCACAATCACTGTGGATGGTGACTACAGCTATGAAATGAAAAGAAGCTTGCTCCTTGGAAGAAAAGCTACGAGAAGCCTAGACAGCATATTAAAAAGCAGAGATGTTACTTTGCTGACAAAGGCCCATATAGTCAAAGCCATGGTTTTTCCAGTAGTCATGTACAGATGTGAGAGCTGGACCATAAAGAAGGTTGAGCACCAAAGAACTGATACTTTTTAACTGTGGTGTTGGAGAAGACTCTTGAGAGTCCCTAAGACTGCAAGGAGATCAAACCAGTCCATCCTAAAGGAAATCAATCCTGAATATTCATTGGAAGGACAGGTGCTGAAGCTCCAATACTTTGGCCACTTGATCCAAAAAGCTGATTCATTGGAGAAGACCCTGATGCTGGGAAACAGTGAAGGAAAATGTTGAAGAGGAGAGCATAGGATGAGATGTTTAGATAGTATCACTGACTCAATGGACATGAGTTTCAGCAAACTCTAGGAGATAGTGAAGGACAGGGAATCCTGGTGTGGTAGTCCATGGGGTATTCCATGGGGTCACAAACAGTCAGACACAACTCAGCGAGCGACTGGACAACAACAATAAAATTTCAGGAAGAGAAAGAAGAAAATTCCATTTTAAACTGCATAAAAAAGAATAAAATACATTGGAATAAACTTAACCAAGAATGTAAAAAATTTCTACACTGAAAAGTATAAAACACTGATGAAGGAATTTGAAAATGATACAAAAAAATAAGACACATATTAATCAAACTAACAGTCTAAACACAAAGAAAGAATATTAAAAGCAGCAATGGAGAAGCAACAAGTAAAATACAAGGGAAACCCCATATGCTTAACAGCTGATCTTTCAGCAGAAATTCTGCAGGCCAGAAAGGAATGGAAAGATATATTTAAAGTACTGAAAGGGAAAAATCGCCAGCCAAGACTACTGTATCTGGCAAGGATCTCATCCAACATTAATGGAGAAATCAAAAGCTTTTCAGCCAAGCAAAAGTTAAGAGAATTCAGTGCCACCAAACCAGCTTTACAACAAATGTTAAAGGGATTTATATAATCAAGAAATACAAAAGGAAAAAAAAATATCTACAAAATCAACCCCAAACAATTATGAAAATGGAAATAGGGACATATATATCAATAATTACTTTAAATGAAAATGAATTAAATGCTCCAACCAAAAGACACAGACTGCCTGAATGGATACAAGACCCATATACATGCTGTCTAAAGAAACCCACTTCAGACATAAAAACACATATAGACTGAAAGTAAGAGGATGGAAAAATATATTCACAAATGGGAAGCAGAAGAAAGCTGGAGCAGCAATCCTCATATCAGACAAAATAGACCTTAAAATAAAGAAGATTATAAGAGATAAGGAAGGACACTACATAATGATCAAGGGATCAATCCAAGAGGAAGACATAACAATTGTAAATATCTATGCATACAACATAGGAGCACCTCAACACATAAGACAAACACTAACAGACATAAAAGGAGAAACTGACAGTAACATAATAATACTAGGAGACCTTAACGCTCTACTCACACCAATGGACAGATCATCAAAAATAAAATTAATAAGGAAACACAAGTCTTATATTAGATGAGATGGATCTCATTGATATCTTCAGGACATCCATCCAAATGCAGAAGAATACACCTTCTTCTCAAGTGTGCATGGAACATTCTCCAGGATAAACCACATCTTGGGTCACAAATCAAACCTCAGTAAATTTAAGAGAACTGAAATTGTATCAAGCATCTTCTCCAACCACAATGCTATGAGACTAAATATCAACTACAAAAAAAAAGTGTAAGAAACACAAACACATGGAGATTAAACAACATGTTTCTAAATAACCAATATGTTACTGAAGAAATAAAGAGGGAAATCAAAAAATTTCTAGAAACAAATGGCAATGAAAACACGACAACTCAAAACCTATGGGACACAGCAAAAGCAGTTCTAAGAGGGAAGTTTATAGCAATACAATCCTACCTCAAGAAACAAGAAAAACATCAAATAGACAACTTAACTTTACACCTAAAACAACTGGGAAAAGAGGAACAACAACAAAAAAACCCATAATTAGTAGAAGGAAAGAAATCATAAAGATCTGAGCAGAAATAAATGAAAAAGAAATGAAAGAAACAATAGTAAAGATTAATAAAACTAAAAGCTTGTTCTTTGAGAAGATAAACAAAATTGGTAAACCTTTAGCCAGACTCATCAAGAAAAAAAGAGAGAAGAATCAAATCAACAAAATTAGAATTAAAAAGGAGAGGTCGCAACATTCAAAGCAGAAATACAAAGGATTATAAGAGACTATTATGAACAATTATATAGCAATAAAATGGATAACCTGGAAGAAATGGATAGATTCTTAGAAAAGTTCAATCTTCCAAGATTGAACCAGGAAGAAATAGAAATTATAAACAACCCAATTACAAGCATTGAAATTGAAGCTGTGATCAAAAATCTCCAAAAAAACAAAAGCCCAGGACCATACAGCTTCACAGGAGAATTCTATCAATCATTTAGAGAAGAGCTAATGCCTATCCTTCTAAAACTCTTTCAAAAAATTTCAGAGAAAGGAACACTTCCAAACTCATTCTACAAGGCCACCATCACCCTGATACCAAAACCAGACAAAGACAACCCCAAAAAAGAAAACTACAGGCCAATATCACTGATGAACATAGATACAAAATTCCTCAACAACATTTTAGCAAACAGAATTCAGAAACACATCAAAAAACTCATACATCATGATCAAGTTGGGTTTATTCCAGGAATGCAAGGATTCTTCAATATAAGCAAATCAACCAATGTGATACACCATATCAACAAATTGAAAGATAAAAACCATATGATCATCTCAATAGATGCATAAAAGACCTTTGACAAAATTCAGCATCCATTTTATGATTAAAACTCTTCAAACAATGGGCATAGAAGGAACCTACCTCAACATAGGAAAGGCTATATATGATAAGCCTACAACAAACATTATTCTCAATGGTGAAAAACTGAAAGCATTCCGCCTAAAATCAGGAATAAGACAAAGGTGTCCACTTTTACCACAATTATTCAACATAGTTCAGAAGTCCTAGCTACAGCAATCAGAGAAGAAAAAGAAATAAAAGGAATCCAGATCAGAAAAGAAGCAAAGCTCTCACTATTTGCAGATGACATGGTACTGTATATAGAAAACCCTAAAGATAGTATCACAAAATTACTAGAGCTAACCAGTGAATTACAAAAAGTTGTAGGATACAAAATCAATACACAGAAATCACTTGCAATTCTATATATTAACAATGAAAAATCAAAAAGAGAAATTAAGGAATCAATCCCATTCACTGTTGCAACAAAGAGAATTAAATATCTAGGAATAAACTTACCTAAAGAGACAAAAGAACCGTATGCAGAAAATTATAAAACATTAATGAAAGAAATCAAAGACAACATAAACAGATGGAGAGATATTCCATGTTCCTGGGTAGGAAGAATCAATATTACAAAAATGCAATTACCAAAAGCAATCTACAGATTCAATGTGATCCCTATAAAATTACCAATGACATTTTTCACAGAACTAGAACAAAAAAATTTCACAATTCATATGGAAACACAAAAGAACCTGAATAGCCAAAGCAGTTGAGAAAGAATGGAGCTGGAGGAATCAACCTTCCTGACTTCAGATTATACTACAAAGCCACAGTATGGTATACTATAGAGTATACTATCAAGACAGTATCGTACTGGTACAAAAACAGAAATATAGACCAATGGAACAAGACAGAAAGTCCACAAATAAACCTATGCATCTATGGATACCTAATTTTTGACAAAGGAGGTAAAAATATACAATGGGGCAAAGACAGCCTCTTCAATCAATGGTGCTGGGAAAACTGGACAGCTACATGTAAAAGAATGAAATTAGAACACTTCCTAACACCATACACAAAGAAAGATAAACTCAAAATGGATTAAAAACCTAAATGTAAGGCCAGAAACTATAAAACTCTTAGAGAAAGCACAGGCAGAACGCTCAATGACATAAATCAAAGCAAGATCTATGACCCACTTCCTAGAGTAAGAGAAATGAAAACTAAAGTAAACAAGTAGGGCCTGATTAAACTTAAAAGCTTTTGCACAGCAAAAGAAACTATAAGCAAGGCGAAAAGACAACCCTCAGAGTGGGAGAAAATAACAGCAAATGAAACAACTGACAAAGAATTAATTTCCAAAATGTATATGCAGCTCATAGAACTGAATACCAGAAAAACAATCCAATTAAAAAGTGGGGAAAAGACCTAAGCAGACATTTCTCTAAAGAAGACATACAGATGGCTAACAAACACATGAAAATTTGCTCAACATTGCTTATTATTAGAGAAATGCAAATCAAAGCTACGATAAGATATCACATCACACTGGTCAGAATGGCCATCATCAAAAAGTCTAAAAACAATAAATGCTCGAAAAAACAGAATGTTCTTGCACTGTTGGTAGGCATGTAAATTTATACAGCCACTATGGAAGACAGTATGGAGAGTTCTTTAAAAACTAGGAATAAAACCACCATATGACCCAGCAATCCCACTCCTAGGTATATACCCTGAGGAAAGAAGATTTGAAAAAGACACATGCATCCCATTGTTCATTGCAGCGCTATTTACAATAGCTAGAACATGGAAGCAACCTAGATGACCATTGACAGATGAATAGATAAAGAAGTTGTGGTACATATACACAATGGAGTACTACTCAGACATGAAAAGGAAGTAAGTCAGAAAGAAAAATATAAATATCATATTCTAATGCATATATACAGAATCTAGAAAAATGGAACTGAAGAATTTATTTAAAGGGCAACAGTGGAGAAACAGACATAGAAAATAGGCTTATGGACATGGGGAGAGGTGAGGAGAGGGTGAGATGTATGGAAAGAGTAACTTGGAAATGTACATTGCCATATGTAATTAGATAGCCAACGGGAATTTGCTGTATGGCTCAGGAAACTCAAATAGGAGTTCTGCATCAACCTAGAGGGGTGGGATGGGGAGGGAGATGGGAGGGAGGTTCAAAAGGGAGGAAATATACATATACTATGCCTGACTCATTTTGACGTTTGACAGAAAACAACAGAAGTCTGTAAAGCAATTATCCTTCAAAGAAATTTTTTTTTTAATCTAATGAGATGGATGAAACTGGAGCCTATTATACAGAGTGAAGTAAGCCAGAAAGAAAAACACCAATACAGCATACTGACACATATATATGGAATTTAGAATGATAGTAATGATGACCCTGTATGTGAGACAACAAAAGGACACAGACATAGTCAATGGACTTTTGGCCTCAGAGGGAGTAGGAGAGGGCGGGATGATCTGNTGCACTATGGAGTGGCGCAGGTTGAAGGTGTGGGTTCTGAACCCACACTAGGGCAGCAGGAAAGTGATAGAACACAGAAACAGAGAGAGCATAAAGGCACTAGGTTGGGTTTTTGAACCAGACCAGGTAAGTTTTGATTTCAAGTCCCCCTGTTACTGTGTGACCATGGGCAAAGCATTGAACTATTCTGAGGTTCTGCTTTTCTACTCAAGACTGAATTTTTTCTGCTCAAGACTGAAACTAATCTCCTCACAATGCTACCAGGAAGAGGATATGAGAGCTTGTGCTTTGTGCCTGTTTTTTAGGACCTGGTAAAGAGAGACCTGATAGCCATTAACAGTGTGTTCTCTCGGCTGAGGACGATCGGTGCCCTTGAGGGTTTGATTTTACTCCCCTGCTATGCAGCAGGCAGCTAAAGTGAGCCTCTTTGACAAGCCAGTAAAGCGCATGTATGCTAGAAGTGGGAACCCCTTCCCACCACCACTCTCACGCCAGGCCAGGGTCAATGTCTTCAGAACATGTATGGCTCTCATTCCTTTCTTGGCGCTTCATTCCAAATCCCACATAAGATTTCTTTAGCAAAGCTGGAATTCTTGGGGCACTCATGAAAGACATCCTTTTGAATAGCCAAGGAAATTCCACTGATGTTTCAGTTCTGATTTATACTTCCTATTACCTTCTTTTATTTTAAATTCTGGCAATAAACCACATGCGAGAAGTTGGCAAACTGTATGGCATTTCTACAGTCCCTTAACCTTTATTTGTTCTCTAAGTAATTCTGAAAACTGAATAACATTTAAATTCAATTTTGCACAACTGGACAAGCGGAGCCTTCAAAATTTAAGTCCATGGATTTGTGCTTACTATTTCTGAGTGGTAGCTTTTCTCTGCAGACCTTACTCTACAAGTCTTTGTATGTCTGTTAAAAGATTTTTTTCCTTCTGCACCCCTACGCTAGTTTTCCAGGCAGGAAGCCTTGGATAAACTGCAGGTTTTAGGCCTTTCTTGAAGACTGTTTCGGCCTCTATGAGGCTTCCTGTTTTACTGAGACAGAACAAGATGGTTCCACCAATCTTAAATAAAACCAGCAGAGAAGTAACCTCACTTAAAGTAGCAAGTATTCCCTTTCTTTTGGTGGGTCCTAATTAGTTTTGGGTGGCCATAAAAGAGAGAAGAAAGGAATGGCTAGAAATCATTTTATGCCATGTCATTTAAATACTTACAGTATTTATTTCAACTCACCAGGTAAGCTGATAAATAATTTAGATGAAATGATGAACAGAATCATTTTGCCATCTATAATATGAAACCTGAAATATCACTGTGTTTTGGTAGGTGGGGTGAAGAGAAATCAAACTAGTAAAAGATTTTAGGAATTACAGTTTTGTTTTTTTGGTTTGCTTGGAGCATTGGGATATTTTCAGATTGCTAATTTAGTATTTGTGATAAAAAAAGACAGAGAATATCTGAGCACACAGTATATTTCCCAGCTTATACAAATAGTAGATGTTAAGATAAAGGAACAAAAACTTGGTACAAAATACACTAAACTTTAACAATATTCTTGTGTTTTCCTAATTTATTACATTTAAATGAGATGATTTCTTGAATTTTTAAAGTAACCTATTTTGAAAAACCAAGTTGTTTTATTTTTGCTGCTATTCAGAACTCCTTTTTAAAATAATTTGTTTGCTCCTGACACAATTTGCCGTCCTTGTTGTTGCTATTTTGCATATGTTTGTCTTGGGCATATAAATTGCTCTTGAACTGGCTTTACCAAATGTGGGCCATTATGTAATAGTCACTCTCCAATGGTACTTGATGGAATTTAAAAGCAGAAAATAAACCACAAGTAGGGAGGACTCTTGATGGGCCTTGATTGCCTCAAAGCACTGTACCTGCAGCACACGTACCTGCACCATTACAGAGGTGCAAAGGCATGTGTGTCAGCAAGGTGGGATGGTGTGTGTGCCCAGCACACAGCAGAGTACACAGTAAGTGCCCATATATGGAAACTATCTTAGAAACAGGAAAACAATCTCTATCTCCTTATAAGACCCTGAGCCAGATACCAAAATTACCTTAATATTAAGAACAGAAAAAAGAGCTGATCAAAAATGTTTCCCATTACATTCTGCTATATTTCCCCAAGACATTGAATGCCCTCATCAGGTTTACAACATGCTGATACTGAAGGGAAGACCTCTTGGAGATACAATCTTCAAAAAGAAGATTTACAACTATGGCAGTGCAAGCTATTTGGCTGTCATTTGTTCCCCAGCTAGCTTTTAGCTAAATTTACATTACGCTAAAATGCCATGTTCATTTCACTCAAGCTCCAGAGAATTGGATTTCCTGCCAGTACCACCCAGGCAGTCCCTGAAGCAGCAGCTGCTTGATCCATGCTGTGCTTCCATCTGTGCAGAATGGCTCCAAGAATTTTTCCCACCTGAGACTGACCATTTGACTATCAACCACCTATGAGGTGTCCCAGTTCATCTAGACTCCAGAGTACTGGCAATGGTACTCACAGGTGCAAAGGCATGCTAATAGATTCTGTCTCCAGATTTTCTCTCAAATATGGAAATAAAATCAACTTGATAGTTATTAAACACTTTCTGGATGGGTGGCAGTGTGGAAGGTTTCAGGATGCAGGATGCTTGGGGCTGGTGCACGGGGATGATCCAGAGAGACGTTGTGGGGTGGGAGGTGGGAGGGGGATTCAGGACTGGGAGCTCGTGTACACCTGTGGTGGATTCATGTCAATGTATGGCAAAGCCAATAGAGCACTGTAAAGTAAAATAAAGTAAAAAATAAAAAAATAAAAGTATAATAGCTTGTCCCTGGTCTATGCTTTCTCTTCAGAGTGATCATACAAATGCCAGTTACTTACTTATTCTCTCCACTAGACTGTGAGCACCATGAGGGCACAGACTTTGTCTTATTCTCAACTGTATCTGGGGCCTGTCATATAGTAGGTGCTCATTAAATGCTTCTTTAATAAGTGAATGAGTTAGGTGAGGTCTTCAAGTAGGTAGGACTTACATGGTCTTTGGAAGGATATTGAAGGTAGGCATAAGATGCTGAAAAAACAAAGATATTAAAAATATCAGGAAATGGGAATTCTGAAAGGGAGGTGGCTAGGAAGAAAAATGAGTCTCATATTTTGAATGCCAGTTTGTGCACCGTTGGGGCAAGAGCAGCAGGCAACTTTTGATGGGTGACTACAGCTGGGGCTTGACATATAGTATATCAAATGTTTGAGGCAGGGGGACAATGGAAGCTCCAGAAGTAGACACCATCTCAAAGAAAAGGTAGGAACCAGGAGGCCTGAAGGCTGGGGAAGGTCCTTTGTGGGTGTCCTTAAGGACAGAGCAAAAAGATTCAGAGATCAGAAGGGAGACACAGAGACACACCAAAATGTAGAATAAGAATACTTTTATCCTCTAAAGTTAAAGACCATTTTCTTCTCCTCTCTCTCATTCTACCAGCTGGTGGGGTCCCTTGCTGTTCACCATCAGGTACAGTTTTCCCTTGAGAAAGGGCTCAGGGGCATGGAGCACCATCCACAGCTTTGCTATGTTCTCTTTGACAAGTTACTTCACCTCTCTGAAACTCAACTTTTTCATCTCTAAAATTGGGGTGATATCTGCCTCTTCCAATTGGGGTGGTGATATCCAATTTTAATGTGATATATCATCTAAAGCACCAAACAGTGCCTGACACATCACAAAGGAGATACTTTTTTTTTTTTTTTTTTTGCCCATTTAGCACTTAGCCCTAGACTCAGAGGACTTACGCAGAAGGCCTCTCTCTGGCACCAAGGGCTTCCCTGGTAGCTCAGACAGTAAAGAATCTGCTTGCAATGCAGGGAACCTGGGTTTGATTCCTGGGTCGGGGAGATCCCCTGGAGAAGGACATGGCAATCCACTCCAGTGTTCTTGCCTGGAGAACCCCATGGACAGAGGAACCTGGTGGGCTATAGTCCATGGGGTAGCAGAGAGTTGGACACAACTGAACGACTAACATTTTCACTTTCTCTGGCACTAAGCTCATGCGTGACCATAGGCCTCAGTTTCCTCATTAAGGAAGACATGAAGGAATGAGTAGGTCTATCTCTAAACTTCCCTGGTGGCTCAGATGGTAAAGCATCTGCCCGCAATGCGGGAGACTCAGGTTCGATTCCTGGGTCAGGAAGATCCCCTGGAGAAGGAAATGGCAATCCACTCCAGCACTCTTGCCTGGAAAATCCCATGGACGGAAGAGCCTGATAAGCTACAGTCCATGGGGTCACAAAGAGTCGGACACGACTGAG
>SJYV01042803.1:76727-101382 GCA_006410875.1 Neotragus pygmaeus | reverse complement strand
TCCAACTCTTTTCCACACCATCATGGACTACAGCTAGCCAGGCCCCTCTATCCATGGGGATTCTCTAGGCAAGAATACTGGAGTGGATTGCCATTCTTTTCTCCAGGGGATCTTCCTGGCCTAGGAATTGAACCTGGATCTCCTGCATTGCAGGCAGACTCTTTACCATCTGAGCGACCCAGGGAAGCCCCAAAAGTCCTAATCACTATCAATAATAGCTAACAAATCAATGCTGTACAAAGCTATTTGATCCTTTTTTGAACTTGTTTCATACTTTCAGCCTGTATGAATATGGATAATTAGCGATGGAATGCTTCTGTTCATTTGTTCTAAACAGTTCATTCCTGCTATGAAGCATTTCCTAAAGGAACCCTAGGTCAGATGGGAGAGGTGGCAGATGCATAAATGTAAATTATAAAGCAGAATGTAAATTAAAAGAAAAAAAAAAAGCACCATGGATATTTAAAGGAGAGGATGACTTTCAGGGAAATGGAAATGTTTCGAGGACTGAGTGGTATTTTTGTTAGATATTTAAGGTGTTATAAGATCTTGAGTAACAGAAAAAAATAAGAGGGGGAAGATGGCCAAGTATAAAACCTGAGCAAGGCATGAAGGGAGAAAGCAAAAACACATTCCGAAAGCAACTAGTTAGATTATATGTAGACTAGTTAGATAAATTAGATTAAAGGTAGGCTAGGGATTGTAGGAGTTAAGGCAGAAACACAGGTTGAAGTTTAATTGTGAAGAGTTTTATTTACTATCAAATTATGTAAGTCATAATATTTTAGCAAGGAAGACCAGGATCAAAGCTTAAGAATACTAATCTGAAAATTGAATTAGGAAGGAAAACATCTGCACTTCAGAGCTCTCACTAGAAGACTACTTGCCTTGCTCTGGAAGGTGTGGTAGGGGACCAGAAGCTTTGGCACCTGGGCACTTGCTACAAATGTGGAATCTTTGGCTGTCCCAGACCTACAGAAGCCAAATCTGTATGTGCATTAAAATATAGACCAACTCATCCAAGGAGGGCAGAGAAGAACCTAAACACAGGAGGCTGCTCAAAGATGACAGGGAGGCGATAGGGGAGAGAGATGTGGACAGGCAACGCGCCTCAGGACAGCCAGGACATCTGAAACTCTGCACTGGGGCCGAGAGGATGGTGGGGCCATTTTGAGGAAAGTCAGGAGGAAAAGCATGTAGGGTGCATGAGATGACAGGAAAGGAGAAACCTGCCTTCACATCTAGAAGTCAAGCAGCCTGCAGGGAGAATCCAAGTAGAGATGCCCAGAAGGCATTTGGAGAAGTAGATTAGATCACAGGCAAAGTCCTCTTGTACTCTGCCTCAGTACCAAAAACATTCAAATAAGAAATGTAATATAACACCTAAAGTGCTGGCATTGAAAAAGATTTCACAACTCAAAAGAAACACGAGTTATCTAGTCGAATCTTCTCCTATAAGAGTAGGAATTGTGAGCCCAGGAAGGGAAAGTGACTTTGATAGGTGACTCAGAAACTCAGCTAAATAGTCAGGGAGTTATGAGACTCCCAACACGGGGCTATTCCACTTCACTATTATTCTAGTAATAGAGGCCTTGGGAACTAGGAATAGAGGAACTGGGCTCAAGGAAGTTATGCTAGAAATCATGAAAGAATCCATGGAAGTCTTAGAAAATGGCTTAGCAAATAAACTTCAGGAATTTTATTAAAAAGTCCCTTTGCATGGTCCATAAACCTGGATCAGGTTTCAGGGTTATTTTAGAATATACTTAGTATTGGCACAGCAAGACCAGTTCTAATCTGGAATGTTTTTTATATGACAACCATATTAACTAGCATTTTTATAGACTCACTATGCGCCAGGCACTTTTCCAAGTACCCCACATATATATTAGCTCACTACAACTAGCATGAAAGAGGCACTAATCATTTCCCACATGAAGAAACTGAGGCATGAATAAAACAACCCACCTGATGTCACATTGCTAGTTATTGGTAGAGCTAGGATTTAAACAGGCAATAATTTTTTATTTTTGTATTGGAAGGTTATCCATATATATTTTTCCTCCTTTTCATGTAAAATGATAGATCTCTTTGTGAGAATCAGTTCTAACGCTGCAGAGAGACTCTTGAGCTAACAGAAGTGCTTGGCTTAGGGTAATGCATTAGCCTATATTCTCTTTGACTAATCCTCATGCAGTTTTGATCTAACACTGGCTTCTAGACAATGATTTTAGTCCACTTCCATATCCTTTTTAATGCTTTTCAGTCTCATTATCTTTAGGTCATGTCTAATGACCATCCTAATGAGTTTGCCTCTCAATGTCTTTTAGTAATAGGAGGCAAAAAAAGACACTGCTTCTATTGTTTTCAAAAGATGAAGCCTTCTTACTGGGTTTTCTCTTTTCAGCTTCGGGTCTGGGGTATTTGTCCAATGGAGTTCAGTTTCCTTAGATAGAAACCAGGGGCACTGGCTAAGGTTAGCTTCCCTTCTCCATCCGGAGGAAGATGCTTCCAGTATGCCACCTGCACCTCCTTTGTAGCATCATTTGGGAAAACGTGCTCTAATTGTGTTTCCCTTGGAAGATGCTGGCATAGCTCCTCTGAAATAAATCCTCCCAGCTGGAGGGAGCCTGGGCTGAGGGTGGAGTACAGAGGCAGAGGCTGTCTTATGGAGACCTTCATTAATGGCCTTGTGAGTTGCCCTGATTTTTCCACATGTCTGACCAAGTCAATTTCCTGTCTTAGATCTCTTTTCTTCTTGTCAAATCCCAACTTTTCTGCTTTTCATTCTTGGCCTGGCTGGAAGGGTGATTAATTTTAATTTTTTTTTTTTTTTTTCTTGAAATGTACCAAGTGTTTGCCTTCTGGAATGGAGTCGAGAGTAGTGTCAGGGAAGGGCTCAAAGTTAAATCTTCTCCAAATGATAAAACTGAGTCTGTTTTCTGTCCTCCTTCCCTCTCAGTTCTTTTCTTCCCGTGAAAAGAATTTTTAATATAAGTTTTAAAATTTACATACAATAAAATCAGCCTTTTAAATGTATTATTCTATGAATTTTAACAAATGTGTAAAGGCATGTAATTGTCATCATAATCAGTTCTTTTCTTTTTTTAAAAATCCAACTCACAGAACAAAATATTAAGTAAACATGTTAATACTTTGTATAACTCAGTTGAACTATTATTGGCACAAAATGTGGTGATTTTTTTTCCTAAAGAGGATTATATTATTCATCAAGACACTTTAAACATTGTAGTGCTTTGTTTATCTCTAAGAGAAACTTCCAGTTCTTGAATATACAAATATAAATGAACAAGATCAACATTTTCATGGTCTAATACAATTGATTCTACCAAGTGTATCTTTAAATTTCTTTCTTCCCTTTGTTTTTTTTTTGTTTGTTTGTTTTTACTTTATTCTACTTTACAATACTGTATTGGTTTTGCCATACATCGACATGAATCCACCACAGGTGTATTCGAGTTCCCAATCCTGAATCCCCCTCCCACCTCCCACCCCACAACGTCTCTCTGGATCATCCCCGTGCACCAGCCCCAAGCATCCTGCATCCTGCATCGAACATAGACCGGCGCCGGTCTTTCTTCCCTTTGGACTAGCATGAATAATGTTTTGATGGTTTATCTTAAAGAATCTTGATTTTATTACTTCATTTGAGCAGTTATTTATTTAGGGCAGAATAAATAAATGATATCTGGTTGAGAAATGATATTTACATCTCAAAGTGGAGAACAATGTTGTGAAAACATAATAAGCAGAGGGACACAAATGGAGTCAAGCTTGACTATCACTTCAAATCACAATTTCCAGATTGGGGAAAAAGTCATAATCATGTGAGAAAGTGGCTAAAGGGAACAATCTGTCTGCAGCTTTGTGTTCAGAGACAAAAATATAAGAGGAAAAAAAAGAATCTAATTAATGGAGAATAATTGTATGATCTTGAATGACAAAAAAGAGCAAAAGTCAATTTAGACAGTCTCGACTTTTAAATTCTTGAGTAAAAACATTTTTTTCTCTTTTTATTGAAGAGGTTTTTCATACTCCATCCATTTCTCTGGCCTCTCATTCTTCAAGACCCAGCTGAAAGGAATCCTTCCCTGAAAAGTCTTTCTCATTCCCTAGAGTGAAGCTACTAGTCTTGGCTGTGTTCAGCTGAACAGCTCCTAGAGTGGGTGTGCGCTCAGTTGCTCACGTGTGTCCGACTCTGCAACCCTATGGACTGTAGCCTGCCAGCCTCCTCTGTCCATGAGATTTTCCAAGCAAGAATACTGGAGTGGGTTGCCATTTCCTTCTCCAGGGGATCTTCCCAACCCATGGATTGAACCCACATAACCTGCATCTCCTGAACTGGCAAGCAGATTTCTTACCACTGAGCCACCTGGGAAGCCTCAACATCTCCTACAGCACTGACCTTTTTGTGTCACAAATATCTGTTAAGTCTGTCTTCCTCCTTCAGTTGTGAATTCCATGTCATATTCACCCTTATTTTGATAGGGGACTGGCAAGGAGCTCACTTGTTAATGAGTGAAAGGTAAATGGATAAATATCACTGAGCAGTTGGTTAAATGGTCAGTATTCATACCCATTCAGCAGTGTTACCTAGCACAGTAATGTGCTAAAGATATAACGATGTACAAAAACACCCTGCTCTTTGCCCTCAGAGAACTTACAATCTGATGAGGGAATAATAAATATCATCAATTTAGAGAGGATGTTTTTCTTAATTGACAGAATGCATTTTAAATTAAGTCAGTTATTATAGTTCCATTATTATTTTTATTATACTATTAATATTTGATATTACTGTGGTGAGACTTTAGTTTCAGCAAAGGGCTATTAACTACAACATCAACATAACTAGAAAATATATGAGCATTTTTTTTTGCACAGCAAAGGAAACCATAAACAAGATTAAAAGACAACCCACAGAATGGAAGAAAATATTTGCAAACAAAGCAACTGACAAAGGATTATCTACAAAATATACAAAAAGCTTATGCAGCTCAATATCAGATAAACAAACAATCCAATTGAANTGCACAGCAAAGGAAACCATAAACAAGATTAAAAGACAACCCACAGAATGGAAGAAAATATTTGCAAACAAAGCAACTGACAAAGGATTATCTACAAAATATACAAAAAGCTTATGCAGCTCAATATCAGAAAAACAAACAACCCAATTGAAAAAATGGGCAAAGACCTAAATAGATATTTTTCCAAAGAAGACATACAAATGGCCAATAAACACATGAAAAGATGCTCAACATCACTCATTAGCAGAGAAATGAAAATGAAAATCAAAACTACAATGTAGTACGACTACTACTTCACACCAGTCAGAATCAGTTCAGTTCAGTTACTCAGTCGTATCCAACTTTTTGCAAACCCATGGACTGCAGCACGCCAGAACTCCCAACACCTGGAGGTTACTCAAACTCATGTTCATTGAGCTGGTGATGACATCCAACCATCTCATCCTCTGTGGTCCCCTTTTCCTCCTGTCTTCAACCCCTCCCAGCATCAGGGTCTTTTCAAATGAGTCTGTTCTTCACATCACGTGGCCAAAGGATTGGAGTTTCAGCTTCAACATCAGTCCTTCCAATGAATATTCAGGACTCATTTCCTTTAGGATGGACTNGCACTCAGCTTTCTTCACAGTCCAACTCTCACATCCATACATGACCACTGGAAAAGCCATAGCCTTGACTAGATGGACCTTTGTTGACAAAGTAATGTCTCTGCTTTTGAATATGCTGTCTAGGTTGGTCATAACTTTCCTTCCAAGGAGTAAGCGTCTTTTAATGTCAGGGCTTGAGCTGCTGGAATGCTACACGTTTATCCATGTTAACGTGTAGCATTCCAGCAGCTCAGCTTGTCAACCTCCTCTTCTGTTGCCATGTCCTACAGTAAGATCTTCCTGGGGCTTTATTTCATTCACTGATAAATATTTTCATAAAAAAGGATCACATACACTATGAATTCTTTAATAGCTGTTCTCTTTGGCAATCATACACATGATCACCGGACAATAGGCAGTTTATTAAAATAAATAGGAAAATACCATAATATGTAGAAAGTAAAGTCAAGATAACTCTTTGATAAGACTGAAAGTCTAATTTATTACATGTCTCATAGGTCTCTTCTGGTGATTCTGAAGCCAAACCTCTGATCTTCACATTTGTCCCCACTGTCAGAAGACTGCCAACCCACTCCCAGTTGGGTGACACGTCTAAATACATTGTTAAAATTCCTGAGGAACCAAGTGATGAGACTCCAGAAACTGTAAATAGGGTAGGATTATTTTATTATTTTTATGTCAAGTAATTAAAGTATCCATAATAATGACATGAAATATGTATGAATGTTTATTTTCTCTACTTAAAGTGAGATAACTGGGAAATCCAAGAGTGGCTAAAAATATAACTATGTAATAGGTACTTCAGTGTTATCAAGTCTCAGGTTTCCTACAATAAGTTATTCTCAACTCTTTTGATTTGACAGCCTGTTGTTTGTTGTTCACGTGATACATTATGCCTCCTGGCACCTCCCCTCCCAGATGTACCTTAAAATAAAAATACAAACTTTTTTTGCAAAGTTTAAATTTATCTTTAAAGGCTATTAGATAGTGAGGTGCCATTTTACGTGTAATAGATTAACAGTGTTAAAAATATAATATTTGATGTTTAGGGCACTTGTAGACCTATTGTCATGCTCACACTTTGCTGCTAGTTTTGTGAACTTGTACAATTTTGATTGGAAAACCCTTATCCACATCATACAACTTTTCATAACCTTTCAATTATCTGAGTGGAAATGTATACCAGGGAAATACTACAGAAGATAAAAAGTATTATGTAGGAAAATAATTAGGGAAAAATAAAAAGAACCTAATATCTAACAATCAGAGAAAAGCTAAGCATCTGATAGCATCACCTTGACAAACTTATAATGATTATTCAATTTTATGGAACATGGTAATGTTATATTAAATGATACAGTAGATTATAAAATTGTATTTATACCCCAATTATACTTATCTAAACTGAGGCCAAGGATGAAAATGAAATTAAACAAAAAAATAAAAATTACTTGTGTGAAAATAACAACTTTTTGGGTAAAAACTTTTTCTCTTTAAAATGTATTTTAATACTGTCCTCTTATTAAAAAAGTGTTACTGTGTGAATTTTGTGGTATTTTTGAGCCAACTTGGTAAGAAATAAAATTATCTGATTCTCCTTGTCTATATGAAAGCATTTTATCTAGCAAGCAGTAATATATCCATGAACCTGGGACTTATTTCAAAAACTATGGTGAGAATAAATTATTTTAGAGAAATTCTGAAAGCTACATAAGACATTTCTGGGAAGTTTCTCTCTCACGGTACTCAAGTATGTACAATATATTCAAGGGATCCTTTGTGATTAGGTGCTCCGAGTTCATGAGACTATAGACGTATGAATCAATCTTGGTTGCGGATTTCCAAAGCTTCCTGAACTAATGATATTCATCTACAGATGGCAATGATACCTACACAACCACATTTTTAAGAGAGTAAACATTTTTCTTCCTATTTTTTAAGCAGTTCAATATTATAATACAGCAGGGTAAATAATCCCTCATTCTTTGTATATTTAAAAACTATTTACTTGAACACATGCTGTGGATTCTGGATGAATAAAGTCAACTCATAAGTTATTTGTTATTGGAAAGACAGACAATGAAAAAAATAAAAAGCATATAATAGAACCTTGGGTGGTAAGAAATGCTGTAAAAAATACATCAGAATAAACAAATAGAGAGTGTTGGACTGTGGGAGCAGGGAGTTATTGTAGGTCATTAATAACATTTTCAAAAATGAGTTCAATTTCGCCAGCTCTTTAGTTACTCTGCTACTTTCTATCATAAGCAATCTGTTTTTGAATCTTTCTATTTTTAATTTAAGCTTCCTTCTAATTTGGGTTTTGTTACTGTATGTGATTTATTAGTTGCTCAGTCGTGTCTGATTCTTTGCAACCCCGTGGACTGTAGTCTACCAGGCTCCTGTGTCCTTGGAACTGGAGTGGGTTGCCATTCCCTTCTCCAAGGGATCTTCCCAACCCAGGGATTGAACCCGGGTCTCCTGCATTGCAGGCAGATTCTTGACTATCTGAGACACAAGGGCCCTTGTTACTACATAGTATTGTAATTTGTTATGCGAAATGACCACTCTCAGAAAATTCCAAATCAGAGGCAAAGTATATTTTATCTTGATTATGTCGTCATCAGCTGAAAAGTGTGGTCTGGTGGTATGAATCTGACTCCTAGTTCATCAATGATTTGATTATTCTATCTTCACTCACACAACACAGTACATATTAGCAAACATTAAATTGGTAATAGTTGACATTTAGTTTATTTTAGCTTATTCATATCTTTTTATTTTGAAATAATGTTAGACTTAGAGAAATGTTGCCAAAAAAAAAAAAAAAAAGAGAGAGAGAGAGAGATTAGTATCATCGTTTTCCAGGTGGCTCAGTGATAAGGAATCCACCTGCCAAGCAAGAGATGAAGGTTTGATCCCTGAGTCAGGAAGATCCCCTGGAGAAGGAAATGGCAACCCACTCCAGCATCCTTGCCTGGGAAATTCCATGGACAGAGGAGCCTGACAGGCTACAGCTCATGTGGTTGCAAAGAGTCTGACACAACTTAGCAACTAACACTACCACTATAAATGCTTATCAAAACCAAGGAAATTAGTATTGGATCTTTTAAACATAGTCTTGGTGTATACTGCTGGTACCATTTTAGAAAAAAGATGCTTTGGTAACATGAGAAAACTATCTAATTCTTGGTCTTATAAACCTCCTATGTGTTTATAGAAAACTGAATGGGAAAATATTTAGGATTGTAAATCAAAAATAAAATAACAGTAGAAAACATTTTATGCTAAAAATATCTATCTTTTTGATGTCCTATTCATGAGTTCTTCCCATAGGCTTGGACTATTTTGTCAATTATCTGCATTTTGTTCCAATTTTATTTTTCTTCTTAGATTTTTAGAGGAATGCATATTATTTTAGAACCTTTCAATGGGATTTCATTTCCTACCCCCAGCTTATGAGGGCTATACAAGTTTTGCTTGACTATTAACTAAGCCCATGACTGACCATTTCCCATTTGTTTTGTGAATGTCTTTATGGAAAACATTGCCCTCATCCTCTCTTTCTAAAAAGTCATATCAAAATTTATTTGAAAGCATTTTTGTTTGTTGACATTAATTCCAAGTCCTAAATTACTTAGGTTTGGACCATGACATACAAGTGAGTTATTAAAAGTAAGCCATTAACATCAACCCAGACTCTCCTATGTCAACTTGATTTGGGGGTATATTTGTAAAACCTTTTGTCCTTGAAGAATATATGCAGGTTAAGTATTTAAGAGTACATGTAGAAAAGAAGCATTTATCAAAGCAACATCAACTCTTTTATGTTTCTCCATTTATTGCAGTTTGATTCCAGTGAGTACTTGACCTTGAATGTGGGGCGCCAACAGGAGAGAGAGCGAGGAGCCCTGACGTGTCCTTTAGAGGTCGAGGACAAGGCTTCCCAAGGAAGGGAATTTAAAGAGAAGAAACCTCAAGGAATGCAGCAAAGTGACCTATTCAAAGCGGAATATGTCTTTATTGTGGACTCTGAGGGGGAGGAGGAAGCCCCGGGCAGAAAAGGTGACCAGGGACCCCCGGTGGGGACAGGCCCCCCGGCTGCTCGGCCCGCGTCTCTCGCCATCTCCTCCAGTCTGGCCTCCGATGCAGTGCGCCCCAAAACTCGAGGGGCGGACCTCCAGGCCCCATTGCATCCTGAACGGCCTCAGGCAATGGCTCCTCCGCAAAGACATGGGCAGGTAGGTTTTTCTTGTCAGTAAGAAAAAAATGTTTCATGTTCCTTGTCTGCAAAGGCCTTCTGTTTACTGAAGGCATCTAGGCATACAAAACTCTCAAGGGAAAAAAAAACATTAAAAAACTAAAATCCCAAGATCACAAATCATCACAGTGTAAATGAAGATAATAAATTCCTAAGGATTATATAAATTATACTGTGAATTGGTTGAAGAGAACAAGTAAAATGCTTAGCTGGGGTGGATTTGGGTGAATATTAACTCTTCCTTTTGAAAATGCTTGAATAAGCTCAGTAAAGGGAATTTCTTAGAGTGCTTGTTGGGCTGGGTGCATCAAGAAGTGCATTTCAAGGATGAGATGTGATATGACATATAGATATCAACTAGATAATGACATGTTGATACGTCACTTTTAAACTAGTAAAAGAGGAGTAAAAGGATACATTAGGAATAAGAGTATGTAAGGAAAATCATTTCCTCCTCTGTGGCTTAAGAGAAATATTGACTGTGTCCTTGGAAACCACCATAAGCAGGGCTGGCTTCAGTGATCTGGAAGGAAGGCAGGCAGTTCAGTCGCTCAGTCATGTCTGACTCTGCAACCCCATGATCCACAGCACGCTAGGCCTCCCTGTCCATCACCAACTCCCGGAACTTACTCAAACTCATGTCCATTGAGTCAGTGATGCCATCCAACCATCTCATGTCTGTCATCCCCTTCTCCTCCTGCTTTCAATCTTTCCCAGCATCAGGGTCTTTTCCAGTGAATCTGTTCTTCACATCAGGTGGCCGAAGTATTGGAGTTCCAGCTTTAATATCAGTCCTTCCAATGAACACCCAGGACTGGTTTCTTTTAGGATGGCCTGTTTGGATCTCCTTGCAGTCCAAGGGACTCTCAAGAGTCTTCTCCAACACCACAGTTCAAAAGCATCAATTCTTCGGCACTCAGCTTTCTTTATAGTTCAACTCTCACATCCATGCATGACTACTGGAAAAACCATAGCTTTAACTAGATGGACCTTTGTTGCCAAAGTAATACCTCTGCTTTTTAATATGCTGTCTAGCTTGGTTGTAGCTTTTCTTCCAAGAGTAAGCGTCTTGTAATTTCATGGCTGCAGTTACCATCTGCAGTGATTTTGAAGCCCCCAAAATAAAGTCCATCACTGTTTCCATTGTTTCCCCATCTATTAGACATGAAGTGATGGGACCAGATGCCATGATCTTAGTTTTCTGGATGTTGAGTTTTAAGCCCACTTTTTCACTCTGTTTCACTTGCATAAAGAGGCTCTTTAGTTCCTCTTCGCTTTCTGCCATAAGGGGANAGTGAACTCCAGGAGCTGGTGATGGACAGGGAGGCCTGGCGTGCTGTGATTCATGGGGTCACAAAGAGTCAGATACAACTGAGCAACTGAACTGAACAGAACTGAAAAGCGGAAGGGGTGCTTCCCTGGTGGCTCAGATGGTAAAGAATCTGTCTGCAGTGCAGAAGACTTGGGTTCAATCCCTGGGTTGGGATGATTCCCTGGAGAAGGGAAGGGCAACCCACCCCAGTATTCTAGCCTGGAGAATTCCATGGACAGAGGATCCTGGCAGGCCACAGTTCATTGGGTTGCAAAGAGTCAGACAAGATCTCATAGCATTTATCCTACAAATTCCAGTGAAATTTGAAAATCTCTGGAAGTATGGACTTTGATGGCCTTGACAATGAAAACTTGCCTCTGATACTTCATCCATAAATTGCATTGTACACACCAGTTGCATGTGCCACTTATACTGGATCAATAGAATGAGCTGCTAGTTGATTCCTCTTTACTTTAAGGCTTAAATTATATTTTTGATAATATTTTTATAAATTAATGGCTTTCTTGGCTGCTCAGAACATTGAAATTTTGACAGTAAACAATCTCTTTAGATATTTGATTAAATATAAGAAAACAAGAGAAAAGAGAGCATCATGATTTGTATGATAGAGTATTTTGTTTCCTTCATCTCAAGGAAGAAGAAACTTGCTCATGTCTTGATAACGCCATTTATCTATCAGATGGTGCAGGCAGGAGTCAGCTGTTTCCCATAAAGATATCTTGGGAAATAGCAATGGTGCTGTCTACACTGGCAGATGCTATCTGACATCATTTCTGGAGGCTAGTTCCTGTTGAAATGTTGCAGGAGGGTTTTCTAAAGAACAGGCCAAGATGTCAAGAATGGTTAGTGCTGATCCATGCCAAAGTCAATGCAAAATAAGTAGACAGGAAAGTAAAATCCTCTTTGAAGGAGGAAAGAAAGATTCTGAAGATGGTGAGAAGTAGGCAATGTTCATAGGGCATTGAAAGGGGGATTGGTAAAACTGTCTGGTACTGGGGGCTGAAAGTTGAAACCTGTGGCCACAGGCACTGGTACCCAGATCTTAGCCAATGTTTTTATAACAGAGGATAGGGAATCTTAGCTCAGTGATGGAAAGAAGAGAAAGCAAAGCTCAGAAGTCCTCACCTGCTTAGAACTGGGTCACTCTACCTTGATTGATCTTCCATTAAAGAACATTAAGAATTCTTCTCACAGTCACCAAAAATGAATAAAGCCTCCACATATGGAGTGCTGGACCGAAGCTGGGGCTCCAAATGGATGAGGGGCAAGTCAAATGGCAGCAGTTCCAGGGGAGGGGGCCCAGAGTAGAGGGAAGCTCTGCTCCACAAGAAAGGATCATGGAAACAAGGAATTCAGGGGAGATTAGACAAGCCTCAGTCAAATGCTTTAAGATCTGTCATGTGGAAAGTCTTGGGCTGTGAGTTCCTGAAGGCTGGGCTTGAATCCATAAGGAAAAGTCACAAAGAGTATAATTCATCTGAAGATAAGTAAAGCCAATATGTTGAATAAGCCAACTGTGGGGGTATAAACACAGACAAAGGTTGACTTTTTCTCACACTGTCTCTTTAAAGCTGCTCTTTGAGAGTAGTCTTTCCTTATCCTGGATGAGAACTGGGGCAAGCCCATGATTTTCTGTTTTCTCTTAAGAAAGTTCTGTAACTACTTGGACATGAACAAGTTCACGGACATGAACTTGAGCAAACTCTGGGAGACAGTGGAGGACAGGGAAGCCTGGTGTGCTGCAGTCCACAGGGTCGCAATGAGTCAGACACGACTTAGCAACTGAACAGCACAACCACAGAGCTACTTAAAGTAAAAACATAGCCTCAAACCAGATGACACAGATACTGAAGGGGTGGCCCTTCTTTGTTTCCCTACTCCTTGTTGTGTCTCCTCTCCCAGTTTGCTTACCGTGACTTCTGACCTTTCCAGGTAAAGGCAAAGGAAGGAAGAAGAGATAGTAAAGAAGGAAAAGTTGTACTTGGTTTCTCTGTTATGTCGTCTCATGTCTGCAGTTCTTGACCTGGATGAATGCAAGCAATCTGACGGTGACTTTCTGCTATGACCCTAGAAAAATTTCCTCCAGTCTCTCTTCTACTGAGGCTTCAGTGCCCTTTGGGTGGCCACTGAACAAAATCTAAGAAAACCCCCACTAGTGCTTGCTTTTATATATTCATAATTGGGAAGTACAAGCCCTGGCCAGCAGCTGGCCAAGCAGTTCTCTCTCTTCATCCTGCCTTGGTTCCCTGCGCCCACCAAGGAGAGAAGGCAAGCATCCAGCTCTCCCAATCAAGCCTCTTGCCCTTGAATTGAGATAGCAGTAAGGAAAGGACCCTCCAACCTTTGCCCCACAAGATCATTTCCAATCTCCAGCAGCTTGACTCTTTTATTGCATCCTATATGTTGCAGATAAGTCTTCTATCATTTATTGCATCTTATATGTTGCAGGTAAGTCTTCTATTGGGTTGACCAAAAAGTTTGTTTGGATTTCTCTGTAAGATGTTGTGTATGGGTACTTAGTCGCTCAGTTGTATCTTACTCTTTGTGACCCTATGGACTGAGGCTCACCAGGCTTCTCTGTCTACAGGATTTCCCAGGCAAGGAGGAAGTAGTCATTCCCCTCACCAGGGAATCTTCCTGACCCAGGGATTGAACCAGGGTCTCCTGAATTGTAGTCGAGTTCTGTATTGTTTGAGCAACCAGGGAAGCCCAAGATATTACGGAAAAACTCAAAAGAACTTTTTAGCCAAACCAAAAACAATTTCTCAGTCATAGTGGTCTGCCTGATTTTGGAATTTGGTATTTATCATCAACCGAAACTGAAATAGGAAAAGAGTTCATGTTAATACCCTATTATCTAAAGGAGGACTTTTTCACATAAATAGTACACTATTTCTCATGCTAAGCTGGGACTGTAGGTGCAGACAAGAAGAATGTCTCACTTGGTGCTCTGGTTCCTCCACCCTCAAGTCAACTGCAGCAGCTCCACTATTATGTTCCTCATATGTAGAGTTTTTGTGTAAGATTTCACTGTGTGGTGTTAAGTCATTCAGTCATGTCCAACTTTCTGTGACCCCATGGACAAACTCCTCTGTCCATGGGATTCTCCAGGCACGAATCCTGGAATGGGTTGCCATGCCCCCTTCCAGGGAAAATTTCAATGACTTCAAATAAAATGCTGTTTGTGCAGTAAAAATGCCTTGACTGGTGACATTCACACACTTGCCTACTCCAGTTCAGTCGCTCAGTCATGTCCGACTCATTGTGACCCCATGGACTGCAGCATGCCAGGCTTCCCTATCTATCACCAACTCCCAGAGCCTGCTCAAATTCATGTCCCTTAAATCAGTGATGCCATCCAACCATCTCATTCTCTGTCATCCCCTTGTCCTCCTGCCTTCAATCTTTCCCAGCATCAGGGTCTTTTTCCAATGAGTCAGTTCTTTGCATCAGGTGGCTAAAGTATTGGAGTTTCAACTTCAGCATCAGTCCTTCCAATGAGCATTCAAGACTGATTTCCTTTAGAATTGACTGGTTTGATCTCCTTGCAGTCCAAGGTAACTCTTAAGAGTCTTCTCCAACACCACAGTTCAAAGGCATCAATTCTTCACTGCTTAGCTTTCTTGCCTACTCTAAACAAGATAACAATCTAGGCAGATTTACCCTGATTCGAGGCATCCAGAACTACTGTAACAGTTAACCAGCAGCTTTTAATTCCAGTGAAAGTGAAAGTGTGTCACTCAGTTGTGTCAGACTTTGTGACCCCAAGGACTGTAGCCCACCAGGCTCCGCAGTCCATGGAATTCTACAGGCAAGAATACTTGAGTGGGTAGCCTTTCCCTTCTCCAGAGGATATTCCCGACCCAGTGAATGAACCCAGGTCTCCTGCATTGCAGGCAGATTCTTTACCATCTGAGCTACCGGGGAATTCCAATGGAAAATGCCTCTTTAGTTCAGCCATTTACTCACTGGAGGAATTTGGGTGAGTAACTGAAATTGTGTATATCTCAATTTTCTCATCTGTTAAATGCCAGTTAGTATTGTTTTGAGTTCTATATGTCAAGTGCCCGCTGTGATAATCGCAATCATTGTTGAGACTCAGAACATCACAGCTGTACGAACATTCAAAGCTGCCTTGGAAGATACTATGCAATGCCCCCATGGTTACACCCTCTACTGTGTCACCAGTTTGAAGAACTTTGCTCTGATGATGGCTGTGTCAAGAGGACACAATGTCCTCTCAAACCACCCTTCTACTTTCTAAGTGAAAAGTTTAAACATTTGGAGTTTCCTTGGAGCTTTTATTACGGGTACAGGCATTAAAAAGCCCTTCTGGGCAGCTGAACCTAAATATAAATGTGAGGAAACCTCATTCCTGGATAGTCCTAAAAATGTCCTCCCCAGTCTGAATGTAGACCTGCCACAAGGCACTGGGAAGAAGCTTTATGATAATAAAAGAATGAATAACTATTATGTCATCCTTCTTGGAAATTGCAGTCACCTCTAGTCTACTAACTTCTAACATCTCTTAGTGCTCATTGGGAATAATTCCCAATATCACAATTTCCAGATGAAGGATGGATCCTATGATGGTTAATTTTATTCATCAGCTTTTCTAGGCTATGGTACTGGTTGTTTCGTTCAATGTTGCTGTGAAAATATTTTTACATGTGATTATCATTTAATCAGTAGACTTTAAATAAAGCAGATATCCCTCTATAATGTGGTGGGCCTCATCTAATAAATTGAAGGCCTTAAGAGCAAAAATTGAAATTTCCTGTGAAAGAAGAAATTCAGTCTCAGGACTGTAACACAGAAACCCTGCATGAGTTTCGAGCCTGCCTGCCCCAAGATTTCAGACTCAAGTCTTCAACAGCAACTCTTAAATTTCCAAACTGCTGGCCTCTGCTATAGATTTCAGACTGGCCAGCCTCCACAATCATGTATGCAAGTTCCATAAAATAATTCTTTCTATGTATCTCTATATATCCTACTGGCTGTTTCTCTGAAGAACCCTGACAAAGATTCCATCTTGGTACTCCTCACAGTGTCCACCAAGCACAGGGTTGAACTGAACTTTCTTAAATGGGTTGGTTATTCCTTGAACATGAACTAGAGTATCAGTGGCCACAAGATTGAGCTCTATGTGGGAAAACACTACTCTGGGCTTGACTTTGCCCTGCCACTTACTACTGTATGAGGCTCATCTTTTGTGCTCAGCTCTGCAACCTTCTTNCAGAGTCTTTTCCAATGAGTCATTTCTTCGCATGAGGTGGCCAGAGTACTGGAGTTCCAGCTTTTGCATCATTCAAAATTATATATATATATATATACACATATATATATATATACACATATATATATACACATATATATATATATACACATATATATATATACACACACACACACACACACAAATGCCCAAAGAAAAAACACTCAGGCTTTTCAGTGATGAGGGAAAAGCAAATGGAAATAATGAGATAGCACTATACAACCACTAAGCTGGCTAAATTAAGAGGTCACACCACACCAAGTGCTGGAGAGGATGTAGAGCACCTTGAACTCTCTTGTGCTGCTGGTCAGAGTGTATATTGGTTCAACCAGTATCAGAAACTTTTTGGCAGAATCAACTAAGATTGAACATATGTGTAGCCAGGAACCTATATGCTACTCTTAGCACACATGTACTAAATAAAACTGTGAATTAACGTGCACCAAAAGGTATGTACAATGAGGCCCATAGCATCATATACATAAAAGCCCAAACCGAAAATAAAATGAGTGCCTACCAACTCTAAGTGGATAATGGTATCCTACAGTGGAATTTTGTATAACAATGAAACAAATCACTGATTCTTGCAACAATACAAAGGAATCTCACAAACATTATAGTTGAAAGAAGTGAGACACAGAATACATTCTGCAAGGTTTGATTTATATAAAGCTCAACAGGCAAAACCAGAACATGGTTTTAGAAGACGAGGCAATGTTACTTTGGAGGAAGAGGATAATGACTGGGAGGGGACAGAAGAGAAGCTTCTGAGTTGCTAATGATATCCTACTACTTCCTCTGGGTAGTATTTACACGGATATGTTGATTTTATTAATTCATCAGGTTGAGTACTTATGTGTGTACTTTTCTATATGTATGTTTTGCTTCAATAAAAAAGTTTAACAAAATTCAGTAAACCTCAATCTAAAAATCTGAAGGTGAACACTTGTCTCTGACCGTAGGAAAATAAATTATTCAAATATTCATCAGGTCAAAACAAAAAGAATGTTTTTTCTAAGTAAAAATCAAGCACTATCTATGAGCCATTATGGATATCTGTATTTTGGCTGTAAAGTGAGTGCTCTGCACGCCCCTTAAAAGGCTGTCACAGAAGGAAGAAGCCTGGATAGTGCTTCTCCCTACTGCATCCCTCTCCCACAGTATTTTTCAGCTACTACTGAGGTAATATTTCAAAATGCGAATCCTATTAATAATATAATATTGGAAGGTATGAGTGATTGTTTGAAAGGCAGCTCTTAAATGTTAGGATACCTACCATCCATATAACTATGCAGTGCAGTTAACATCGTCCCATCTTGGGGCACATATGCAGAATAAGCCATTTCTTCTAACATGGGTGGAGACAGTCTGGAGGGTGGAACCGCTGTGACTGGGGCAGAGGAGGAGTGATTAGGACTGACGTGTTTCTTGTGGCGTGCTCTACAGTTCTGAAACCATACCTGAGAGAGAGAAGCAACAGTAGCTATGTCACACAGCAGCTGAGTACAATACCAGTTCAGTACTACAAAGGACGCAAGTCTACCACGTAAGCACAGCATAAATCTAAAGAAGCTTTTTTAAAAAAAAAAAAAAAGAGTTCTGTAGACACAGGAGAAATCATTTTGCACAGTTATCAGCAGTCATTTTCTTTGCCCAAATAATAATTATCTGATGATTTAATTTAAAACAGGTTCTATAATAAGCCAGCATCTTCCAAAATAAAAATGGGGGAGGGGATTCAAAATTTCAAAAGTTTCCTTGGTTCTCCTACTGACATTTGGGACAAAAAGAAAAAGGGAAAAAACCCTTTCATCAGGAATTTTTTTTAAAATACACTCCTCGCTGTATTCTCAGACACCTGCTGGACTTATTTGAAATCCATTTTCAAATGATTAAAATCCCCACTGAGAACTTAAGGCTTTCTACAAACCTCTTGATTCAGTTATTCCAGTCTCTTGGTAACCTGCTGAGTTCAATTTCTCTTAGTAAATGCATAGGCTATTCTCTAAGAAGCAGGTTAAAGTCAGGCTTACAGTAAGAAACAACTAGCAATATTTAAGTAGAATAAAATGCAAACATATCCACTGGTGAAACAGTGCACCAAATGTAAAGAGCTAACCACCCTGTGTCCACTCCATCACAGAAATAAAGGAAGTTCTGGGTTAAGCAGAATTTTATGTGCAGGTCAGGGTAAACAAGTCTAGACCACCCAGAATGCTTCCAGTAACTAAACTACCTGCATGTGAACTTCCTGCTCTTAGATATAACCTGCCTACAGAGTGTTCCTCTATTAAAATATTACAGCATTTATTTGCTATCACTTCAAACAACTCTGTCATAAGAAGATAGAGAAGTGGAGGGATTAAAACTTTATAAGGAAATTAGGATAAGAACATTTGGGGATCAAGGGAGAAGGCCAGGGGCATAAGTCTCTGCCCAGGGCTGGCAGGCAGTTAGTTGATGGCTCAAGGGAATCAGGGCTGAACAAAAGGGCTGGAACAGAGGGCTGGGCAAAAAAAGATTTATTAAAAAGTTGGCCTGACTTCAAAAGGCATACCTTGCTGTCCTTGGAACTCATAAACAGAGGTATAAACTCAAGGGGTTAAAACCAAAGGAAAATGGGTATGAGCAGGTGGCTGAGGGGTAGCATCTAAGGAGTATTTCGGGAACAGGCTTAGGCATGTATCAAGGACAATGATGCAGTCACAGCCTTATCACCTTGTTCTGGAGCAGCAGCAAGACTCGGGTATCTGTACAGAGATTCCATCCAAAGTCTTCAGTCACAGTTCCCTTTACAGGCTCCTGAACAACAGGCGCCACTGCCGTCTCCCAGCCAGCCAAGAAGACACACTCACAGATTTTCCAACTTTTAACCAAGGACAGCTGCCACCAGCCTTTTCCCCTGACACTGCCCAGAAGACAGGCGCCCCACAGGATGACATTAGCCTAAAACACATGATACTATGATTCCCAGAGTTTCTTCAAGGTCTCTTAAAGCGAAAGTGAAAGTGAAGTCGCTCAGTCGTGTCCGACTCTTTGCGACCCCATGGACACCAGGCTTCTCTGTCCATGGGATTTTCTAGGCAAGAATACTGGAGTGGGTTGCCTTTTCCTTCTCCGGGGAACTTCCCGACCCAGGGATCGAACCCAGGTCTCCTGCATTGTAGACAGACGCTCTACCGTCTGAGCCACCAGGGAAGCCAAGGTATCTTATGTCTCCAATATATTATATATTAGAAGGAAAACACTCAGTGTTGTTTTTTTTTTTTAATTTCAGACTCTGGAAATAAATATGAAAATAGCCTGATGTTAACAGTAGAATAACTACCTTAATGTAATTCAAATACCTCCTAGAAAAAAATCAACAGGTAATTAAGCAAAGAGACGTTTGAAAACACAAAGAATCATGTAACCTGCACATTTAAATAAAGATTGCAGGCATCAGAAAACTTCTGACATGAGGGCTATCTAGCTTGAGGAATGAAATACAAGTCCTTCTGATTCTCCTTACTGACTTAAAATCTCCTCTTGCTTTGCAAACCTCTAACAGAGTTAAAATTTCTTCTAAGTAACATACTTTTTAAAAATCTAAGTTGTAAATTGTAAAATACATAAGCTGAAAGCAGGCCACATAGACATTTTGTAAAAGAAGACTAGTGCATTAGATCAATCTCTTAGAAAACCCAAAGGGTCAAATAAAAGAATTTAATGTATGAAAAAGATGTAATTTTAAATGACTGAGAAATTAGAGCTTGCATAGAATTGATTAGAGAAAGCTACCTAATCATCTGGGTGGAAAAAAAGAAAAATCTCAACTTTACAACATGTAACCAAAAGTCCATTACAAATAAATAAGGGATTAGATATAAATAATTGGGACCATAAATGTTTATCAAAACAAAAGCCAATGTTGATATACTTCTCTAGGTGAAGCAAGGAAAAGGCCAAAGCTATCAGAAAAAAAAAAAAAAAATGAAGAGATTTGAATACAAAACAATGTAAAATTTCTATGTGGTAAAAATAAAAGGCAATTGATGAACTATGAAAGTTTAACATGATAAATAATAAAAATCAGTAAAATAAAGAGAAAAGAAATAACGCAATATAAAAATCAGCTTAAAAATACATTTTTAATCACAATATAAGTAAACATATTAAGGTTTATGAAGAAGGCAATGGCACCCCACTCCAGCACTCTTGCCTGGAAAATCCCGTGGACGGAGGAGCCTGGTAGGCTGAAGTCCATGGGGTCGCTAAGAGTTGGATACGACTGAGGGACTTCACTTCACTTTTCACTTTCATGCATTGGAGAAGGAAATGGCAACCCACTCCAGTGTTCTTGCCTGGAGAATCCCAGGGATGGGGGAGCCTGGTGGGCTGCCATCTATGGAGTCGCACAGAGTCGGACATGACTGAAGTGACTTAGCAGTAGCATTAAGGTTTATTGATAATAAAAGAAAGATAAATAAAAACAATGATATTTTCTTACTGGCAATTGGAAAAGATGTAAAAGAATGATAGTTTTTAGGATTTATCCATGTTGAGGAAAGAGAAATTTCATATGTAGGTTTTGGGGAATAAATTGATTATGAACTTTCTGCAAGGTGAATTTTGTACTATCAGTCAAAGGCTCTTATAATGTTTTTATCTTTTGACTCAATAATCTCACTTCTAGAAATTTATCCTATAGACACCACTGAACAAATGCACAAAGTATATACACAACGTTCTTCATTGTAGCATTTTTATGATGTAAAAAAATTCAAAATAAACTATATAGCAACACAAAAGATGTATATTTTAATATGGAAAGAGAACTCCAAGCACACTGGGAGAAATAGCAATATTTTATCATGTTTCTGTAAGATATACAATTCATAATTCAACTTTGTGAAAGGATATGTGAGCAGTGATTATATCTGGATGTAGACTGTTAAAAAGTAAAATCACCCATCTTTGTTTTGTGATTTCAGTTCAGTGATGATCTGCTCTGTTACAATGTCTCACTACGCAGACTTTCAGGGCTTCCCTGGAGGCTCAGATGGTAAAGAATCTGCCTGCAATGCAGGAGACCCAGATTTGTTACCTGGATTGGGAAGATCCCCTGGAGAAGGAAATAGCTACCCACTCCAGTATTCTTGCCTGGAGAAGTCCATGGACAGAGGAACCTGGCGGGCAAGAGTCCATGGGGTCGCAGAGTCACACACAACTGAGCGACTAACAATTTTCACTTTCATGCAGACTTTAGCTAGTGAGGGTGAGATCTGTAATAAGATCCTGTATAGGACCAGTATTTCCACCTAATATTTGGGTAACCTAGTTTGCATATAAGAATCAAGGCCTAGTAACTCTCTTTTCTGTAACATTTCTAATGTGCGCTCAATGCTAGGAAGTAGCTGGGCAAAGAGGTTCTAACTACTATTTGAGTTCACAGTAATTAATCCTTCAAAAATACTGTAAAGGACTATATATTTGAGTTGTTAGAACTCCTTTGCCATCTTATCAAAATATTATACTCTTACATATTAAAAGCCACCACCCAGCAATATATTCTCCAGGTTCTAGGGCTTGCAATGTAGTTAACTTGCTCATAATACTAGTGACCTAATAAATACCTGGAAATTATATGAGAGATGTCTGTCTGGGGTTCTTACTTCTTCAAATAATAAAGAAAGCGCTCAGAAAATCTTCCATTTTCCTTTGCTTCCAACTTCAAAGTAATCTAAAACGTAATAACCATGAATCTGACTTAGCTACAGCAATCACTGTCACTGAATGTATGGAGTCTTAGATTATGAGGACCCCCTCAGACCATTGAGTTGGAACTACCTCAACAAAGGAAGTTTCACTTCCAGGTAAAGGAAACGCACCACCTCAATGGAGTGTGCTAAGCTGCTCAGTCATGCCCGACTCTATGTGACTCCATGGGACTGTATCCCGCCAGGCTCCTCTGTCCATAGGATTCTCCAGGCAAGAATACTGAAGTGGGCTGCCCTCCTTTAGAGGATCTTCCTGACCCAGGGATTGAACCCATGTCTCCTGCACTGGCAGGCAGTTTCTTTATCAGTAGTGCTCAATGGTAGCCAATGCCAATTTTGTAGACTTAACATACTGAGAAAATTCTTCACTGTGAGTGAAATCCGTTTTTCTCCTACATTCCCTTGCAGAGACATGATCTTGCCGCCTTTCATAACCATTTAAAGACACCTCTGTTTATACTCTTCCTTCCCTTACCATCTCTGGATCTTTTCTCCAGATAAATATCCCTGTTGCTGTTAACAACAGCACATGATTTCCAGACTTTTTTGACCTTAATCTTCCTCTAAAGGGAGCACTCTTTTCACATTGGTTCCTTGTTAGCCCCTTTCTAGAATCCGGCACTCTGAGACAAATACAATAATACCCTGGACACCTGAAAGGACTGAGGTTATGGGACTTGCCGCCTCAAGGCAGCCTCATTACACTGCACTTAACCAAATCCACCTCAAATCTAGGTCTTCAGAGAAGCTGAGGCATCGTCAGGTCTCTCCCACTGACTTCTTGGAATAAATGATCTTTTAATTATGAAATACTTCAGGCCTAATAGAAATAAACTGAAGAACACACACCTGTTTACCCACCAGCCAATTTAAGAAATAAAACATTATAGTGCAGTGTTAGACTAAACTGTTTCCCCCCACTGAACATCATCTTATAGTCAGTCACTTGCATCATTACTCTGTTATACCTTTTTAACCTTAAATATCATTTAAAATTGTTTTCCATTTCCCTAATCGAAGGGAAATATAAGATCCGGATACAGTCGATCACCTCCATCTTGAATCTACCTCAGTCCTTGGGCTTCCACGATGCTTCTACACTAGACTCATTCCTTGGTTCTGGCTGTGATGGTCTAGTTCAAACAGCTCGCTCCATAAAGTTCATTCTTCAGTTTTTACTGCCCACAGTCTCTCTATAAAGGAGTTAGTTTCATGAGTCTCGTTCAACCTTTGTAAACATTGCTCAGTCATGTCGGACTCTTTTGTGATCCCATGAACTGTAGGCTGCCAGGCTCTGTCCATGGAATTCTCCAGGCCAGAATACTGGAGTGGGTAGCCATTCCCTTCTCCAGAGGATCTTCCCAACCCAGACATCGAACTCAGGTCTCCTGCACTGTAGGCAGATTCTTTACTTTCTAAGCCACAGGGAAGTGTATCCATGGAAATGGTGTTTCATCCTTTAAAATACTGGTTTACATGCTCAACTGCCACCATCATTGCCTGATAATCAGAGCCGGAAAAGGAATTCATCTCCCTCCCAACTGCTGAACCCATATTTTAAAAACCTTTAATAGTCCTGTCAGTAACACCATTTCCATGGATACTTTGATTTCAAATATATGTCATCTTTGATGTCTCTCTGCTTCACCATTACAGTGTCCAGGTCTTTTTCCTTGTCTCTCTTGCATCCAGTGCCTGCCATTAGTCTTTCAGTCGATAAAATGTTTCAGAATGAATTTGAGGCCACCAGCTAAGTCTCTTTTTGAAAAATCATTATTTTGCTGGACATCACACCTAAACTGTCAATCTCCATGTAGCCTCTCCCAACTCTAAGTCTTCCTATGTACTGTCACAAGTCCTTTCTTCCTAAAAATACATATCATGGTTTTCTCCTACTCAGAAGCAAACTTGATATTCACAGGCCTCTCTAAGTTCAGCTCAAACAACTCTATTTCCCATAATTTGCAAACATAAATTTTATCTTCCAACAAAGTTGCTCTAACTTATCCTTCCCTACTTTGTTTACATCATTCCTTCTACCTGGATTTTAATAAAGGTCATCAACATTGCCCACCCCCTGCACACACACACATCCACATACACAATCATAGAAAAGTAGAAACAATTCTGGCTTCAGAAACAGATCTAGCTTCAAACCATTGTTGTCTTTTTAGCCTTAGGATCTTAGGCTTGCTCTGAGCAATGAATGAAGTAACTTCTGCAAAGAGCTGTCTAACAAATGGTAGCCTGAATCATGCAGGCTAATAACTATCAGGCTTTTTAAAAAACTGATTTAAAATGTGAAGAGATCTAAAATGAGAAGCTAATGCTTTGACATTTCTACACACACACACACACACACACACACACA
>SJYV01042803.1:14107-76627 GCA_006410875.1 Neotragus pygmaeus | reverse complement strand
AACTGTTTCCCCCCACTGAACATCATCTTATAGTCAGTCACTTGCATCATTACTCTGTTATACCTTTTTAACCTTAAATATCATTTAAAATTGTTTTCCATTTCCCTAATCGAAGGGAAATATAAGATCCGGATACAGTCGATCACCTCCATCTTGAATCTACCTCAGTCCTTGGGCTTCCACGATGCTTCTACACTAGACTCATTCCTTGGTTCTGGCTGTGATGGTCTAGTTCAAACAGCTCGCTCCATAAAGTTCATTCTTCAGTTTTTACTGCCCACAGTCTCTCTATAAAGGAGTTAGTTTCATGAGTCTCGTTCAACCTTTGTAAACATTGCTCAGTCATGTCGGACTCTTTTGTGATCCCATGAACTGTAGGCTGCCAGGCTCTGTCCATGGAATTCTCCAGGCCAGAATACTGGAGTGGGTAGCCATTCCCTTCTCCAGAGGATCTTCCCAACCCAGACATCGAACTCAGGTCTCCTGCACTGTAGGCAGATTCTTTACTTTCTAAGCCACAGGGAAGTGTATCCATGGAAATGGTGTTTCATCCTTTAAAATACTGGTTTACATGCTCAACTGCCACCATCATTGCCTGATAATCAGAGCCGGAAAAGGAATTCATCTCCCTCCCAACTGCTGAACCCATATTTTAAAAACCTTTAATAGTCCTGTCAGTAACACCATTTCCATGGATACTTTGATTTCAAATATATGTCATCTTTGATGTCTCTCTGCTTCACCATTACAGTGTCCAGGTCTTTTTCCTTGTCTCTCTTGCATCCAGTGCCTGCCATTAGTCTTTCAGTCGATAAAATGTTTCAGAATGAATTTGAGGCCACCAGCTAAGTCTCTTTTTGAAAAATCATTATTTTGCTGGACATCACACCTAAACTGTCAATCTCCATGTAGCCTCTCCCAACTCTAAGTCTTCCTATGTACTGTCACAAGTCCTTTCTTCCTAAAAATACATATCATGGTTTTCTCCTACTCAGAAGCAAACTTGATATTCACAGGCCTCTCTAAGTTCAGCTCAAACAACTCTATTTCCCATAATTTGCAAACATAAATTTTATCTTCCAACAAAGTTGCTCTAACTTATCCTTCCCTACTTTGTTTACATCATTCCTTCTACCTGGATTTTAATAAAGGTCATCAACATTGCCCACCCCCTGCACACACACACATCCACATACACAATCATAGAAAAGTAGAAACAATTCTGGCTTCAGAAACAGATCTAGCTTCAAACCATTGTTGTCTTTTTAGCCTTAGGATCTTAGGCTTGCTCTGAGCAATGAATGAAGTAACTTCTGCAAAGAGCTGTCTAACAAATGGTAGCCTGAATCATGCAGGCTAATAACTATCAGGCTTTTTAAAAAACTGATTTAAAATGTGAAGAGATCTAAAATGAGAAGCTAATGCTTTGACATTTCTACACACACACACACACACACACACACACACAAAATGTACACTTATAAAAACCTAGAATAGAACTTTTAGCATCTCTTGATTAACCTTTAAAATAGTCACCTGTATCACACGTCTGCTCAAGCCTGTCCTTTCTGCCAGTTTCTGGAGAGTCTGTGCATCTGGGTTGTTGTCCTGAGCAAACTGTGCTTGCATAACCTGTTTTTTTAAAAAATGTAGGTAGTAAATAGCTAAAAATAAGAAGCTCAATCTTCTGAACTTTGATGACAGGAGAGATAAGGCATGCACAAGAAAATGGAGTACTTGTATTTTACTACTTGAAAATCAATACAGAGAAGTGTATATCAATAAAAAGAATGCATATTATGTAAAATTATGCACAATTTGCTATGCTCAAATCTTAAAAAAAATAAATTTCAACACAAAAAACTTGTCTCTCAACTATGCTATTAAAAATAAGCTCACCTTTTCTTCCATTCTTATAATCCACAAAAAATGCATGAAATTCTACTATTTTTTTCCATTTTGTTAAAAATTTAGCATTAAGCAATTTAAAAAAACATAAAAATCATATATTTGACCTCTTCTCAACTAAACAGGTTCAAGGCCCCTACATCAATTTTTATTAGTATGAAAATAGTAGACGGTGCAATAGATTGCACTCCACTTAATTGCAATGACTCCATCATTCCTTGTTTCGACACTTGTTCTATGCAAAGGAACATCTGGGACCTTAAAAGAGAGATACTCATCAGTCTATTTCATACGAATTTCCTGAGATCTAAACATTTATAGATCGAAAAGCTCCCAGGTGATTCTGATGTGAACCTTTGGATTGGAACCTGGCCTCAGCTTCCTGGGAGAAAGATATATGCATGCCAATAATTAACAACAATACAAGTTAAAATGAGATGCATGGAGTGGAGAAGGAGGAGGAAGAGGAGCTCCAGAATAAAAACACAAGCAAAGGGTTTGTATTCCTTCAGAAAAGGAAGTATTGGGAATCAAGCAAGATATTTGAATTTTATTACTTAAAAGTCAATAGAGGGAAGTATAAAATATAAAGAAAGTATTATAATGAGAGAGTGGAGCCTATCATCCAAATGATTGTGCATGTCCTGGGCATGGGATGGGGGTAATCTACCTAACCTAAAGTTCTGCTGACCCTGACACCATTTCCAACAGTCAAGATTAACTGCATTCTTTACTATGTTCCTCAAATAATACCATCTTCTGCCACTGCACTTGTCACCAGGTAGCTAGCTAATTTGCTAGCAAGTAGAGCTCTTCATAGCAGAAAGTAAGTTTCTGGAGGGCAAAGGAAATGTCTTATCCATTATATCTGGAGATAATGCCCAGATTAACTGAATGAACCTCCACTATATGCAGGAAATCTGAAGATAGTGTGGAGAAAAAGATCAATGCTATTCCGGGAAACCTTATGAGGTTTAAAAATTATGTATTTTTTTCACTTAGATTCTCACTGATAGGGACTCTTCCAGAATAAGACATTCCTGGCTTCCAGTCCAATATAGTTGTCCACATACTTGCTGTAAACTAGCACTTTTACTTTTGCTTTTAAAAATGGGCAGAAACAGCCTAAAAGTTTATTATCATGCCCAGTTAGTGTAATCCTTCCTCTCCTACTCCAAATGTGTTACTTTAACATCTTCACATGCAAATAGTTGTGTTTATACGTAGTTGAGCATGTAACATCCAAAAGAGAAAAAAAGAATGAACAATTTAATGTCTTTTTTAATTTTTCAAGGAGGAAAGCTGAACAGATATTTGTAATGTTATTATAGATAATTTATAAAACAAAAAACATATGCTCTTCACAAATGCATTTCAAATTCTCAAGTTTAATAATGGAACCATATTACATTTACTAAAGCAATTTCTCATTAAGGAATAAAGGAAAACTTAAATCAACACTGATGGTTTAAAACTGGAATATGCTAATGGAAAGTAAGATGTATTCATCAGTGTTTAGTCTCACAAAAGAATCCTTTTAATTTCAACTGGTTTCATTGCTCTCCAGTCACTAACGATGCCGAAAATCTACCCTATTCCTCTTCTGAGCTACTTAAAATGGTCAAGGATCTAGCCTCTGTAGACACATCATTTTCAAGCCAGAAAGTCTACCAAAAATGTCAAGAGTCTGCATAGTAGCAGCTGACCAACTTAATCTGAAAGTAGATTAAAGTAGGTGCTAACCCTGGCATGTTTAACATTAATAATCATTGAGCAAGTACTTCCAACTACAATAAGCAAACCATAATATTGGCAGGAACTTTAAAAATACAATTTATACAAATGAGACAATATTTGAAATATTTTTGCCAACACAGAATGGTCTATTTTGTGTTAAACTATTTTTTTCTTTTCATAATTTTCTAAAGAATTTCGAAGTTTGTTTGTTCCTCATACTTTAACTCTTCTAAGGCAAGCAAGGTACTGTATGAATAATCTTGAGTTACTGATCACCTATATTTTATTGTTTTGCTAAATTTAAGCACTACTTAAATAATTAGCTTTCTGAGAAGTAGGACAATTTAACAATGAGGTACATGGCCTGATTTATTACAGCTTCTGGTAAAGTATAATGATTCAATTTATCCTAAATACCTAAGCAACAAAGAACACTTGAGGAAAAGATATGCCTCATTGTTTCAGTCATTCCTGGCATAGACAGATGCTAATAAATACTGAATAAGCGAGAACATGCTTAGAAAGAATATAATTTCTGCTTTCATTTTTAAAAACCTATGATTCTGGTATAAATTTTTTAAAACTCATATGATTCAGATCACATTTTCATATAATAATGCATGGCTTAAGTAGTTTTTATGCACATTTGCAATTTAAAACTATAAAGCCATCTTCAAGATTCAGAATCTCACTCTTGTTTTAGCTGCCACAGCCGTGAAATGGAGTTCTACTAAGGCACAGTTCTACTCATGGTCTCTGGGGAGGCTAAGGAAAATTAAAAGACCAGAAGTCTGGGAAGTAGGGTCCAAATCTCTTCTCTGCCATTCCCTTGATTGTCTGCCTTGGGGGAAGTCCCTGCAGTTCTTGGATGAACCGTAAGAGATGAAAAAAGATAACGTACAGGAAATTATCTGGCATAGGGCTTGGTAAACAAAGACCTCCACAAATATTATTCCCTTTCTATTTAATTAGTATCTACACTTTCCAGATGAAATTGTACATATCTACCTAAAAGTTGCTTCAAATTTTCAGTTACCTTTTTACTAATAAGTTTTTATATCGAATTAAAGTTTTATCGGTCTTATGACTATTAAAATTATGGCAGTCTTTCACAGAAACGCCCACTATTATACATAGAACATATTTATATTAGAGATTATATTTTAACTCAGACACCTTTTAGCTACTGGGTATTCTGCTACCAGGTTTCCCACAGGTACACATTTCCCCTAACCTGGGGCTTTACGTGATTTTCATGATAACCAAATGAGGCACCCAGAAAAACAAGCTTCAAACAGATATTTCTTTCAGCTGCCTTACCTTCTTTCATTTTCTACTTACTATAGTAGTCGATGCCTGAATTAAGGAATCAAAAACAATTTTCTGGAATTTTTTTTTTTAAGAATGCATCTAGATTTTAAAGCTAGATTGCTTTTCAGTGACATTAAGGTCCTTTGGGATATTTATGTCATATCAACGCTTCTTTCTTAATCATTGTCAAAACAAATATTCTCTCATACTGCATTCATCTTACATACTGACAAGTATTAGAATACTATCAGTGATTTTTCGAAAAATTACCTTCATTCATTTATTAACATTGTATAAAAATCCTCTAAAGTCTGAGCTAAGATAGATACTATGTGTAAAGCACCTAGCCATACATACATGGTAGGTGCTCATTAAAGGTTACCTCACTTTAACATAAAGCAAACACTTCATTCATATTAATCTTTTAGAAAATGATTTATCTGGGGGGAAAAAAGCCAGAAATAAATCACTGTGTGTACAGACTTAAATATAAAGCAAAGAGTAATTATTTCATTATTTTCCTGACTATAAAAATAGAAGTTATGACAATTATATTTAGAGCAACTAAGTTGAAAATAACCCCTCCATTTTAAGGGANGGGAAAAAAGCCAGAAATAAATCACTGTGTGTACAGACTTAAATATAAAGCAAAGAGTAATTATTTCATTATTTTCCTGACTATAAAAATAGAAGTTATGACAATTATATTTAGAGCAACTAAGTTGAAAATAACCCCTCCATTTTAAGGGAACATAATCAAACTTTAGCAACAAATTATAGAATTACTCCTTCTACCCCCTTTAAAAACAAGGAAAGGTCTACGTGATTAAAGTCAATCAGTAGATTTCTATTTATGGTAAGGCATTTTCAACTCCTTCCTACTCAGAAAATCTACAATCTTGTCTATTAAAAGACTCAATGCAGTTTGTTAAAAAGATGAACACATCAGAGTCTCACAGACCCACATACTGAATGTCTCTTTCTGTTAAGTGTCCCAAAATGTTCTGTCTTCTATTAAAATTACATGTAGTAACATAAATACCTGGGCTAACCTTTTTCAGGAAGTCAGGACAGAGCCAACATTTTGTTTGCACCTTGATGTTAATGTTAACAGACATCAGGGAGACAAACTTACATAAATTCACATCATACCACAACTCTTGGAATACTGATAAACAATATTTAGGGCAATGTTTTCATACACTTAACAAGTCAGCTTGCACAAAAAGCACAGACTAACCTTTTTGAAAAAATAAAAATGTTTTAAGACAGCACAGACATTGCTTTTTGTTCAGCTTTTGTTAGTTTTGGTGTTTTTTTTGTTTATTGGGTTTTTTTTTCTCTCTTTTTTTGGTGGAAAAGGGCTTCAAAAACTCAAATTCATTGTCATGTCTACCTGGAGCTGATCTGCTGTAAAGCTGGTCCGAGCTCTTTTTGCTGGTTTTGGATGATTAACATCTTGCTCTGTAAGGAGGGCGCCTTCAACACTAATCCCATTACCTGAATTTAAAAAACACACCAAATGTGTTGGTAACTCAAATGGGGGCAGTCACACAATAATAGGTTTCTTGCATCTCTTGGCTTGGTATGAAACTGTATACATCCTCCAGTTTGCCAAATCCCTTAAGATTTAGAACATACTAGAAACATAAGAAACAACATTTCATTTGTAGGCTTATATATTTAGTCAAAAGTGCACCAAGTTGAAAGTGTACATCTAAGGCTCATCCTTAAAAAGGCAAACACAAGGAAACAACTGGTTACAAAAAGCAAAACAGAACTCTAACTCAAGGCTGCTTCCTGAGAATATGGCACAAGGCAAATACATATGCCATGGCTTTTCTTATAAATAAACAGATGGAGACCATCACTAACAGTAGAGGGCTTAATGAGTTTCACCACAATTACACTGCACAAAATAATGCTTTAAGACGACCTTAGGAAAAAATTATTTTTATCCCTGTGTTCACTGTCCCAAAAGATTCAAAAGTATTTTAAGTATATATTTACCATTTTCCACTTCTCTTTTTAAATTATCCAGCATGCAGTCATAATGCACTCTGCAGAGGACTTTCTCTTCCACTAAAGCAAACTCCTCTCCCGTGGAAAGTTGTCTTTTGCAAGAAAAGCAGGCAAAGCATGCCAAATGATAGACATTCCCCTTGGCCCTCCGGACCCAGTCAGTAGAATGGATATGCCTCCCACAGCGAGAGCAGCGAGTTCCATACCTTCTACATAAATGGGGGTGGGGGGCGGGGGGAAGAGTGAAGAGTTAATGCTTGGTGAGATATTCATCAGTCTAGGTNCATTCCCCTTGGCCCTCCGGACCCAGTCAGTAGAATGGATATGCCTCCCACAGCGAGAGCAGCGAGTTCCATACCTTCTACATAAATGGGGGTGGGGGGCGGGGGGAAGAGTGAAGAGTTAATGCTTGGTGAGATATTCATCAGTCTAGGATTAAACTAACACATTATATTACTCATTGGATTAACCCAAGTATTTAAATCTTTTGAAAACGAAACAGGAATAAATTATTTTTTAAAAGTCAATATGGTAAGCAGCAGCAAGACTTGAGATGGGATCATAATTCAAACCTGTTTATAAAACAAAAACTTCTCACTGTTACTCTAAAGGAGGATAGGATTTTTTCTTTTAAAATAAATGAAATATGAGTTTCTATATCCTTCTTGTAACAAATATCAGGATATTTATAAATTATCTAGAGACTCAACATAACACACACACACACACTCCAAACTGAAAAATCTAAAGTACAAAGCGATACCATTGAAGATATAAATAGTGATGTCTTAAAGCCAAGTTGAGACAATTAGAAAATAAACGTTTTTAAAAAGTTAAAGCATTTAAAAATGATATTATCAAAGAATGAAAAGAACAGAAATTGTTCACTCTGGGGCATGAGGAAGGAAAACTCAGAGATGCTTCCTTTGGTAAACAAGCTCTCGCATTACCATCCACAAGAGGTGGAGAAATATTACCTAAAACTTTTAGACACAATTCTGGACATTAAATGCAAGTTAATCTTAACAAAATGCCAGATGTAAAGATCTCCTTTATCATATTACCTAAAACTTTTTGACACAATTCTGGACATTAAATGCAAGTTAATCTTAACAAAATGTCAGATATAAAGATCTCCTTTATCTCTCAGTCCTTGTGACACTCTGTCATATCTCCTACCACAACTGCAGTCATAGCCTGGCATATCCCCATTAAACTAGAAAAGTATATGTGTCTGTGTCTATTCATTAACATATCTTTAGAGGTGCTGCTAATTTTTAAGTTAATCTGAATCATAAAATCAATTTTTGAATATAGTAAAATACAAGGTATTTTAAAAATCCTNAATGTCAGATATAAAGATCTCCTTTATCTCTCAGTCCTTGTGACACTCTGTCATATCTCCTACCACAACTGCAGTCATAGCCTGGCATATCCCCATTAAACTAGAAAAGTATATGTGTCTGTGTCTATTCATTAACATATCTTTAGAGGTGCTGCTAATTTTTAAGTTAATCTGAATCATAAAATCAATTTTTGAATATAGTAAAATACAAGGTATTTTAAAAATCCTGAAGAACTAGACTTGTAAAAAGTCTCTGAAAACAAACATTTCAAGCAGCTTTAAATTACAAAAAAAAAAAAAATTAAGATTAGCATACCCAATGTGAAAGAGGAGGCAAATTGCTACTGTTTTTGAGAAAATAGAAAGCAAACCTGATAAGAAATATATGATTTGGGTAATTATAAAATCCTATGATTGGACTCTGGGTTTCATGAAGTGCTTTAACTTGCCTAGCAATTTTATTCAAATCAATCACTAAACTCTTAAATCAGTTTTTGAAATTGAGTATAAACAACATAATTAGTATTACAAACTTCATTATGTAGTATTAACTTCCCAGTTTCACAATGAAAATTCTTCTTCCTTTGGAAATGCAAATAAAGGAAAAAAAGTGATAATTTTAAAAAGTCATGCTTAAGGATGATTTCAATTTTGAGATAGCTATCCATTAAGAACTGAATTCTATCCTTGAGGAAATTTTCTATTTAAATAATTATAAAGAGACCAGGCAGGGAAAATGTTACACTTAATACCCTAGGCAAATATAATTGCACAAATATCAAAGAAGAGACAAAAGAAACAGAATTTTTAGTCAGGTTATGTAATTAGACTTGGTGTATTTCTGATATTGGAATGGTCAGTTCTTCTGAATAATATGGTTTATCACAGTTTTCAAACTGTTGGCATTTTATAGGTATATTACAGGGGTCATTCTACAATAAACTGGTAAAAGCTCAATAACACTTTGATTTTTCCCCCCTATAATTACTTCATTTTGTCTTACTACTCTACCTGAACAAAGAGCATTGCTACAATAAGTTACCTTATATTTCATACTTCACATCCCTGCACAGCAAAGAGGCTTCCCTGTTTATAATATCTAAAACTTTTATTTGCCATGGTAGAAAAAATTATTCAGTTAATTTTTATATAGTGGGTTCCTAAAACATATAAATATGCTAATTTTGTTTTGATCAAATTTACCTCAAAAATATAAAGCATTCTCATTTTGAAATCTGTTGTATATGAAAAAGTGGGCTTTAGTAAATAAAACTGGACCAGAAAGCCTATTTATAAAATTCTCTTTGTGTAAATAATTTCTTGGTGTATCTACTTACTAAAAAAAACGAAAGAAGTTTCAGTATACCTGAAATAATCAAGTTTGCAGAAAATGTCTTTGTCTTTAATATAACAGCTGGTGTGCCTTCCTAAGGAGGTCCTGCAGACGCTGCAGGAGAGACACCGGACATGCCAGCACAGATCATTCACCTGTGAAGAAAAAGGGGCCAAATGAGAAGCCATTCTGATACCAGGCTTAAGAGTATCCATCATTGGTTTTCTGTATCAGGCAATTTTAAAAGCTAGCCCCTTAATATTTTAACACATGCTCTGAATGTTGCCATCTAAGAGGTGTCATATTTACATAAATACGCATCTAGATATACTCTCTTTTAGATTTCAGCCAGAAAAATCACAACAGCATATTCTATACTTTGTGTTTATTTTTTTTAAATAATTTTGAAAAATTCAAGTATCTTTTTTCAAATCAAATGTCCATTCTGTTTTTGTTTAAAATCAACATCTATGAACATAGGGAAAATTTTGGTCACTTTAAGTCCTACATATTGATTTTATAATTTTTCCTTGACCAAATTCTTCCCACCATAACACATGACAACTAAAGAATTCAAGCCACATACCTTCTCAATCTATGTTTTAGCCAAATAATTATAAACTGTTCACTAGTTACGGTGAAAAAGAAAATGGACAAAAAGCTTTGTAAGATAAATACTTACCCTTGTAAAGAAGCCAGGCAATTCATTTCTCTTACAAAACAGATACTGCTAAGACAGATTTAGATGCTGATATGGCACAAGCCCTGGCTCCCACCTAACATTAAATAAACAAAACATAAAGCACCCGTAACCCTACTTTAATGATTTGGTCATTAAAGGAAAAAAATATATCTATTATAAGTGGTTCTAAAAAGGCACCCAAGTATTGTTTGTCATTTATACTTAGTAAGACATTTTATAAAATGCGTTAATAAATCATAGCACTTTACATTGTAAATAGGGGCATGAAATACTGTCGGGTCAGTGGACAAATCATACAAACCCTCACCTTAAACTGTTGCCATCATACTATAAGCTGCATACCTTTGGCCTTCGGGAATGAAGATGTGTACTGAACTGAATTTGCCTACAATTCAAGCTCTTAAAGTTTGCCCTTGTGGGCACAAGAACTTGGTTTAGCTTAATTAAATTTCATTTAAAAGAACAGCAATAATGCAAAAGCAGCAGTTACATTGTACAAATGGATCTAATGCCTAATACAGGAATTAGGAAACTGGAAAAAATGGAAAATTTTGAAATATAGCTTTTGCTACACTAGTTCATAATAAAGACAATCTTGTCCAATGATTCTGTCATGTTAGCACTACTGTTCAACATGTTTTACTGTGACATGAAATATAAAAGGTACTATGAAGCTGAAGAAGAAAGTTTCACTGGCTTCTAATTAGTTATGTCCCTCTTTCCAAAGCACTGATGATTTTAGTGAAATTTTAAGTTTTGGTTTTTCTATAAAAGAACATGCTCACCACACAAGAAAACAGGGAAAACAACATTGGAAAACAACTGGAAAAAAATCTGAGGAAACCAAAATTTAAAAAATTAACAATGGTTATCGCTGTCCTGGATATAGAGATGCATTTTCTTTTTTTTTCCCCCCCTCAAATGGGTCCAATTAAATTAAAGTTGAGAAGTACAGGCTTCCATTAGTATTCCACTGTTTAAGGCCCTCTGCATTTTGATCTTATCCAGGTTTTTTTTTTTTTTTAGGCCAGGATAGATGCAGTCTTCAGGGCAGTCATGGTCATTCTCTAGTTCCCTAAAGCCAGATGTAATTCCTAGTCTGCCACCTTTCCTCAAAGTTTACTAAAAACAAAACAAAACAAAAACTTCCTTCATCTTCTTTTTCTTTTCCAGAGAGGAAAATAAAGTGAACAGAAAAAATTCTGGAGACTATAAACCTTTCCTGATGGCTAGCATTCATCCAATCTCTGTATGTATACATATATAGGATCAATCCAGAAAAAAAAAAAATCACTCAAACGACAGGGCACTTAAGTATCACATGGGCAATAGACGCATCTAACTCCTCTCAACATTTTTGTTCTAACTCCATTTTACTTGCCTCATGATATGGTGTTTTTCTATATTAAGTTACATCTTCAAATGTTCTATTTAATAATTATTTTTTCACCAGTGACTTGAACTGAATTCAAACTTATCTGGAAGGATATGTACTCAAAATGGTGGTGGTGAGGGAGTTGAGAACTCAAGAGTTTTTATACCATCATAAAGTGTCAAACTTTTGTTAGTTTCCTATATGATAGGAAGACAGTTTTCTTGCACATCTACTAATATGTACTTATGCATACTTGTACATATACTAAAGAGTAAATTAAGACTGTATGTAGAAGACTCCTTTGAGAGGACTCCAGTCCTATTACAAAAGAAAGCTGAAAAAGAAACCCTCATTTAGATAATTTAGATTGTTTTATACAAATATATATCTGATATATAAACATGTTAACATATAAAAGATGAATGCTAGAAATGATTATCGATTTCAGAGGATATGTCGAGTCACTTCAAGCTTTTTTCTTTTTCCTCTCTAATATGAACTGGATCCATTATACATCCATTCAGAAATATTCTGAAAGATAAAGCTAATTCCTGAGAGGGCTCAAGAAAGGAAGAAGCTAGTTTTAATTCAAAAGATGGTTCTGAAATATTCAAAGAGGTTCAGGTCTAGAAACACTGAAATGGGAATCTTAAGAATGCGGATTTAAAGAGAAAGCCATGCTAACTTGCCAGCCTTAAGAATCAACCACTAATTAAGTAACTTAGTTACTTTTTAAACAGTTTTCACCAAAACTCTTTTTAGTTCTTTATCTTAGTTGTATCTACAGGGTATCATTCCAGCTTCCCAGATGAAGCAGTTTTGTATGCTGAGGCAGAAATTTAAAGAAACTCACAAACTTGTTTTTTGAATTCATATTCTACATAATGAATTATTTTGAGAAACTAGGTGGGGGATGGTGGTAGTGGGGAGAATAGAAAGTGAACTGGTTTGCTACTAATTTAGTGTAGGAGAGATCATTATTTTAAATAGTGGTTTAAAAAAACTATTGAAGTTGAAATTCCATGATATTAGGATTAAAACACAGGGGACTATGATCCTTCATGCAATGACATGGATAACTGGCCTGCCAGAATTTGTACTCCAAAACTCCCCCACAATATCTTGAGAGAAGTAAAACAAATTAAGACAGACAGTCAACTCTCAAACCACCACTTGAAGCACTTCATCCCAGGCATTTTTCTTTCTTTTTGTTTTGTCTAACTTCACATCAATTTCCATTGCCCTCCGAAGCACTGGAGATGACGTTAAAAAAAAAAAAANAGTTACATCTTCAAATGTTCTATTTAATAATTATTTTTTCACCAGTGACTTGAACTGAATTCAAACTTATCTGGAAGGATATGTACTCAAAATGGTGGTGGTGAGGGAGTTGAGAACTCAAGAGTTTTTATACCATCATAAAGTGTCAAACTTTTGTTAGTTTCCTATATGATAGGAAGACAGTTTTCTTGCACATCTACTAATATGTACTTATGCATACTTGTACATATACTAAAGAGTAAATTAAGACTGTATGTAGAAGACTCCTTTGAGAGGACTCCAGTCCTATTACAAAAGAAAGCTTAAAAAGAAACCCTCATTTAGATAATTTAGATTGTTTTATACAAATATATATCTGATATATAAACATGTTAACATATAAAAGATGAATGCTAGAAATGATTATCGATTTCAGAGGATATGTTGAGTCACTTCAAGCTTTTTTCTTTTTCCTCTCTAATATGAACTGGATCCATTATACATCCATTCAGAAATATTCTGAAAGATAAAGCTAATTCCTGAGAGGGCTCAAGAAAGGAAGAAGCTAGTTTTAATTCAAAAGATGGTTCTGAAATATTCAAAGAGGTTCAGGTCTAGAAACACTGAAATGGGAATCTTAAGAATGCGGATTTAAAGAGAAAGCCATGCTAACTTGCCAGCCTTAAGAATCAACCACTAATTAAGTAACTTAGTTACTTTTTAAACAGTTTTCACCAAAACTCTTTTTGGTTCTTTATCTTAGTTGTATCTACAGGGTATCATTCCAGCTTCCCAGATGAAGCAGTTTTGTATGCTGAGGCAGAAATTTAAAGAAACTCACAAACTTGTTTTTTGAATTCATATTCTACATAATGAATTATTTTGAGAAACTAGGTGGGGGATGGTGGTAGTGGGGAGAATAGAAAGTGAACTGGTTTGCTACTAATTTAGTGTAGGAGAGATCATTATTTTAAATAGTGGTTTAAAAAATTATTGAAGTTGAAATTCCATGATATTAGGATTAAAACACAGGGGACTATGATCCTTCATGCAATGACATGGATAACTGGCCTGCCAGAATTTGTACTCCAAAACTCCCCCACAATATCTTGAGAGAAGTAAAACAAATTAAGACAGACAGTCAACTCTCAAACCACCACTTGAAGCACTTCATCCCAGGCATTTTTCTTTCTTTTTGTTTTGTCTAACTTCACATCAATTTCCATTGCCCTCCGAAGCACTGGAGATGACGTTAAAAAAAAAAAAAAAAATCACTGTGTGGCCCTGAAGTGTTAAACCTTAGTAAGAGGAGGAAGATATTGAAAATAGTTTTTATTTAAATGGTAGTATGAATTTTATTTTGGAAAAGCCTCAGGTCAGTGTAAATAAACATAAGACTATGTAAAAAAAATATGTCTAGAAAAGACTCTTTAAGGCTCTTCAGAGTGGTTCTCACCAAAAGAGACACTGAAAAGGGAAAATCGGTCAACATATACAGACTTNAAATAAATAATTAAAAAAATAAATGTGAGTTTATATGCTTATATTTTTATTTTAGTGTATTTTACCTGAAGAGCATCTCAATCAGGACATTTTCAAGTATTTACAGAAAGATAAATATTATTATTCTGTAAAATGTAAAATTGTTAGCAATAATATTTTGCTAATGTAAGAAGCATTATACAATGGCAGTGCTGATCACATTTCTTAGCAATAGACTGCAAGTTAATTCAAATAATAAAAAATAAGAATTTGGCATTATTTTGGTCTTTCTCCACTAACAAACTCAGAATCGGATAATAACAATACTTGAGGTGGCATTTCATGAGCAATTGCAATAATTGAAAATAGGGTATTTTTTATTGTTGTGTTATCCATCATAAAAATGCCTATAAACAGAAGAGAAAAAGAAAAGGGCAGATTTAAATCAGGTTATATAAAAACAAAACCTGAGCCATTTGGGAAAAAGGAGAATCAGCTCTGATGAGCTAGAGTAGTCCTAGCACTAGACAAGCCCACTTCTGGCTTCTTGAATGCTATTACCCACAATCATTTTCTTATTTCCGAACATATCATAAGGAAAAAGCGAGAGTACAGTAAAGTGAACAAGGGTTTTAAAATCAATTAACTACCTAAACCTGTTTGAACCTCAGTCTTACATTTAAAAGGAGATAATAATTAGTTGTCACACAGGTTTTTTTTCTTTTTATTTTGTATGTGAGAATTAAATATGACCATTTATTTTAAATTCTATCTACATTGTTATCTAGAAGATTCTCTGAAGGAATAAAATAGGAAAAGTGAATACTTGGGCATTCAGGAGAAGAAGCTCTACCAATAAGGGACAGAGATGATAATAAGTTGGCAAGATTTCTGAAAAACCTATAGCTTTCTCTATGACTCAGAGGGAGGAAAACCTTGGGAAAGAAACTTGGCTGGTATGACTCTTACAAAGAACATAATGGGAAATAAGGTATTGCAGACAAGAATAGTCTGCTCATCATATGGACCTCTGTGAGGTTCTTTGGAAGGAATGGCTCTAGGGAAAGAGAAGGTGTTGCTCAGAAGTGTGCATTGGGAAGGAGTGTTGAAGTGACTGATTCTGTATTTGAATTCAGAAGCTGATGCTTGCATGCTAAGTTGCTTCAGTTGTGTCTGACACTTTTGTGACACCATGGACTATAGCGCTCGAGGCTTTCCTGTACAAGGAATTCTCCAGGCAAGAATACTGGGCTGGGTTGACATTTTCTCCCCCAGGGGATCTTCCTCATCCAGGGACTGAACTCAGGTCTCTTGCATTGGCAGGTAGATTCTTTACCACTAGTGCCACCTGGCCACTTAAATGAAAATGTTGATCCAGAGGGAGTTGATAGATACTACTGATGATTACAACTCTCAACTTTCTCACCTTAAGAGCAAAATTAAGTTGCCTGTGACCTTCATGAAAATATTGTACTTTTGAGCTCATCTGAACTTACCTATGAGTTATGCTTTCACAGTCAAAAAGACTGCCTGACCTTCCTGTAGGTGTAAATTCCTTAGCAACCATTTAGCCACTGCCAAAGGAGGTTGTGCCAACAGAGCATTTTACAATGATGGGGTGTTGCAAATTCAGTCAGGATGTGTAGTTATATGGGCAGAACAGACATACTCCAGCAGTGTGGTACATTGGCCACTTGACTCTGGGAACATACTGAGGACATTGATGGGCACATGCAGATTTAGAATGGATGGATTCTACAAATAAGGGAATATTTTATGTGACAAGATTTTTAATTACATTTTATTGAAAATTTCATGGTTAAAAAAACAGCTGGATAAAATCCACTAGCCATAAGTCTACAAAAATATTTACCAATGACTACTTAGGAAATTCCATTGATTCTTCTTCCTTAACTCTTATTTTTAATTTTTTTTAATTTTTAAAAAGAATAAAATTTATTTTATATTGCCAGTATTTTCAAAGCTGAGTAGTAATTATTTTTGACATATTATTTTCAGGTGTTTAATAATAAGTCTGAATTTAGTAATAGGGAGTTCATGATCTGAGCCACAGTTAGCTCCTGGTCTTGTTTTTGTTGACTGTATAGAGCTTCTNAAAAAAAAAAAAAAAAGCCCGGTTTGAAGATGAGATTGTTACAGGTAATTTCTGAACCTCGTTTAGGAACCCAAACAGCTCGCGTTTCAGGGAAACTGCGATTCAGCTGGTCTGGCCGGGCGTCGGGTCGCTCACCTTCTCAAGGGGAACTGCTAGCTCCGGCACGTCCTTTTCTTCTAGTTTACACACAAACATCTGATCGCTTTTCCAATACATGGCACTGCTAGGGCTGCTTATCACATACCAGCTCCAGAGGGTCAGAAGCTGTCCGGGTCTGCCGATCTGGCCCCCCTCCCCCGCCCCTATGCGCGAATGAAAGCTGACACACCAAGAAGAGGAAGGCTACAAGTCCTCGTCCAAAGAGGCCGCTGTGACCGTAGCCACTCCGATGGACTGTTTCTAAGATTCTTTCCCCAACTTCACTGAGCTCTGCCCCTCTAGGAAAAGGGGGGAAAAGTTCTGTTTTCCAGAGGGTGGAACCTTACATGGAAGGAGGGAAGAGGGTGTGGGGTGAAAGTCTTTTCCAGGAGGAATAGCCTCACCGCCTTCAGAAAAACCCGCCTTCGCTACAAGTTAAGATCGTTATCAGGACAAGCCAACTTCAGATTTAGTATTAAAGAAGGAAAAAAAAAAAAAGAGAATGGCCAGTTAACTTTTGACTTAAAAAAAAAATCTGCTCTCTGCATCTGCCGTGGCTTTTTAATTCTCACTCCCTAACCAAAACCTAAACAAAGATTCAGGTTACATCTCTTTCTGCAGCAAGCTGAAAGGGGAAGCGGAGGTCTGGGTGACTCGAATGTTTTAGTCATTCTCCTGAAACGAGCCGCTCTCCTGTCTAGCCCTGGACCGCGACGGCTCTCTGGCAGCCTGGAGGCTTAGTTATCTAGAGGTTCACACTCCCTTTGCGAAAAGTTTTCTCATTAAGATAAAAAAGGAACATCTGAGCAGCACAAAATCTTTGCTACTAGATTTGAAATCAAGGCTACAGGAAAGACCAAAAAAAGTATGTTGCTAATAGTATTGCTGTTTCCTCTCATCCTAGGCAACACTGAAGCCCTGGAAAAGGCCAGCTTCTGCCTCAAATTTTGGCTGCGGATTTGAGGGGTGGTCCTCAGAATATTGGTAATTTTGATTAGAATTAGAGGGTGTGTTTGTTTAAATAAGTTCTTTATGGTATAAATTTTACTTCATTATGTAGTGTATAAAGAGGAATTTGATAAGACTAACAATTTTTATTTCGAATTTCCCCTTTTTAAGAAACAAAACAAAGCAAGTCTCTGAAACAGTAATATAAGACTGCCTGGGAGTCTCTGTTTCTTAAAGGCTTTTAACAAAATCATATAATGTTGCTTCAATAAGATATATTATTTATAATATTATCTCCTTGCCTTATTGTCTAGAAGAGGAAGATTGAGGCATTCCCACGCAGACTCGTCAACAGCAGGCTGGAGAGAGGACAGTGGGCAGAGATAGATAGACTTGCCGGTGATAAAACGAGCCCATGTAACAGCCTGAGACTGAGCACTGACTGCAAATTTAGTTTTTCCTCCATTACATTTTTTTCCCCTAAACACGAGGGTCTCTAGAGCATTTTCCTAACGCCATTGTTTTCTTTACGTGAAGCTGCGCCCACGTTAATATTAGCTATTCCCCCGCCGGTCCTCTCTGGGAGCTCTCATTCAAATTTACGGAGGTGCGGGGGAAGGGGACAGAATTGAAGGCTTGGGGTGGACCGACTGCTCGAAAAGCTAACTTGTGCTTGGAGAACAGAAAAACGTGTTTTTCATCAAGTGCCAAAATTAGTGTTTTTGGAAAAATCCACATAATGCATTTTCCATGAAATGCATCAGTCTCGAGATAGCTCTTCTAAATGGAAAGAGTCCTGCAGAATGTTGACTATCAGGCCATGCATAGGGCAGAACTGAAAGTGGAATTAAAAATAAAGACCCAATTCGGCGATTTAGTTACAGTCTCTATTTGTTAAGGGTCTGAAAAATGGATCTGGGGTACTATTTGGCTACCATCCGGGAGAATAAATCGCGCGGATGGAGCTGTCTTGGGAAGTTAGGGCAGGGGCGCGGGCGTTCATGCGATCTTTCTACCCACCCTCGCCTAATCAGGGGGCTCTCAATCAGGTTTTCAAAATAGTAATCTTGATCTAAGAGCTCCTATCTCTGCATAAGTAGAGGAAATGATTCGTTTTTAGAGGCTTCTGGGTTTGGACAAGAAGAATGATCGTCAGACATAAGAAAACCTAAAAGACTGGTCTGGCGTCCGCTTTACTCCCTACCTTTCCCAAGGGGTAATTGCTCGCACCCAGCCTTGCTCAGTAGGTCTCCGGGTGGTGAGTTTATTTCTGTGTCCCAGGTGGTATAGGCCTTTGGTCGGGGGTCGTGAGTAGAGGAGGGAGGAGGCTAGTGATGTGCAGGTGTTTGCTGTGAATGTCAGGGCTGAGCGTCCTTTTCATCCAGGGCCCAACCACCTTGTGACCCCCAGTCGAGGGCGAGCATACCGAGGGGTCTTTTCTGCACAGTGGCCCCAACTTCTTGGAGCTCGCGTCACACCTCTTACCCAGGCTTCTCCTCGGCTCCGACAATGGAATAGTTCGCCTGATGCTTCGCAGAGTACCCCTTCCTACCTTAGGTGTTTATGCTAAAAGTCAGGACTCTTTTTGTCTGTGGAATGAGGGATTTTAGCTCCGACTCCAATTGAGACCAATTTTGGTCGCGAATAAGGATAGACCCAAAAAACACATCATCTTTTGTGTCTGCAGGTGGGTTGGAGCGATTCCTACCTACTAACTTGAAATTTCTGGAATGCCCACCTACCCTTAAATGAAAACCGGGTACCTAAGCCCACCTAGGGGGCAACCAATACCCAACCAACAGCCCTGACGAACAGGGCTCTTTGCAAGGTTGGGCGAAAGAAAGCCAGAGGCTTGGGAGTGCCTCCTGCCCCAGGCTTTGGGGTGCTCCGCTAGTTGGAAAGTGCAGGGTGTGTCCCCCTAAAGCTCGTGGAGTTCAGGGCAGGGGTCTGGGTTGAGCCAGGCCTTGATTGGAGGTCCATGGCTGGAGAGCTGGAACACCAACCCGCCCTGACCCCCACAGCTTCCACTCGCCGCGAAGAGCTGCCTAATTGGGCTCCGAGCAGCTGCGAAATTTGTAATCGCCTAATAAGCCTTCCACCTCGGTAATTCTTATCAAAAGGCATAAAACTGATATTTTCACACTCGGCTTGCACCACAGGAGCCGTTTATAAACATCCTTCATCAGTGGGATGAAATTAAGCCTGCATTGACAGAGGTCTCTGGAACTCGATATTTAAAAGCAATGGATCCGAATTAGCAAATTATTACTTTAAGTAAGGAAAGTCCCCACCAACTTGACTATTGAACCTTTTGCCTTTGAGCTCCTCGCGGTGAGTAACCACATGTTTGAGAAAACTTAACCTGGAGTTTTCGCGGTACTCAGGCAATCTTCGGAATCTCGCTTCCTGAATCCGCGACCGCCCCGGCTCTTAGCCCTCCCACCAGCCTTCGACGCGCTCGAGTCAGACTTGTGTAGATAAGGGGGAGACACTGCTGGGCCACGGACGAAAACAAAGTCAAACGAGACGCGTCCAGGATTCCCGGGCTCGAAGGCACAGGGCCAGTACCAGCGATTGGGGCCCTGCATCTTCCCGGGCCGGCGGTTCTCGGTGACCACACCCCTACCCCCAGGTTTCCGCGCCAGGGATCGGCGAGAGGACGGTCGGAGGGTGGAGGGCGGAAGACCTCTGAGCGGTAAGGCGGCACTGCTTCTGGGTGATTCTTGTAGTGACCTCTTTACTCCTAGCGCTCAGCCCTCTGAAACTGCGGAGGTCACACTTGATTCAGGATATCCTTTGATTTTTGACCACTTCGTCTGACCATTATTAATATTGATCTGGAAAAGGACTGATGGAAATAGCTTCCAGAGATTTTTGTTGTTTTGCCCTGCCCCCGCCCCAAAATTGCCCAGGAAGCCCCGTGACCCCTCAGAGAGAGCGAAGCGGGAAATGCTCTCACCTTGGGACTTACCGGTCCCAGGCTCCTTTCCAGACCTTGTCACCCAGTTTCCGAGGGAAAGGGAAGGGCGCGTTTATTCATGCCAGCGGAGGTCGCCCAATAGTGGCGAGAGCCTCTGTCTGAGACCCACCGATCTCTCCCCCCACTGCGGGCCAAGGCCGAGGCTGAAGGGTCTTCCCCGGGAGGCTAGCTTGGTGTGCTCTGGACAGCCGGGAACCACGGCGCGCAGACGCGGCCTCCTCTCCAGACCCACTGGCAGTCTGTTACGCCAACTGCTGTCGGGTGAGCCCGCTGGGGCCACTTGTCACCAGTGGGTCTAGAAACCCACCAACTAAAAACCGAGTTCTGCGACCGAAAGGATTGTTTGTATAGATTCCGTGTTCCTTTCCAGGCGGTGCGCTCATCCCCTCCTCGAGCTTTCTCTCCTGAGCTCAAGTAAACTTGCGCGGTCCGCTGCGACAGGAGATAGCAGTACCGTTTCTCCCAGATAGGACCGCTGGTAAGAGAGGAATGAATTAGAAGCCGTATGCAGCCCGAAATTAGGCCGGGTGCTGTCTGGGACGTTCGCTGGCTAAATGCCACTGCACAAAGCGCAGAAGTCCACTACATCTTTTACTCGTTGTGACATTTCCAAGCCGACAATCTCGCCTTAAGCACGCTTGTGGCTTGGAGCTGCTGATTTTATATGCATTTTATCGTTCAGAATGAGCAACAGGGCAGGACCAGTGGAAACCCGATTCTAACCTATTTCTACAGACCTCTGCCCGCACAGGTCTGTAAAAGCCAAACTAGGAGTTTGAGAGAAATAACAACTAAGTCCTTTCTCCCCAGCTTTTTATTACACATCCGAGGCCACCGAGCTGATCTAGCTTGTAGCTCACTCATCTAGAAAGAGGACGCAGGCTTCCCCTTATCCACTCCCCTCACCCCCTGTTCTTCAGGGATCCCTGAGAGTTAACAAAAACCCAGCAAGGGAGGCAAGAGAGCCAAACTTGATCCGGGTGCAAAATCCTGGGTCCCTGACAGCATTTCCTGGGTCGAGTCGGGGTGGTGGCAGGGAGCTGTGTGAGCCTCCCATTTGCAGGCTTCGATCCTGTTTTGATAAAAACTTGCAGCCCCATTGTTAGTGTGGGTGCACCCAACAAGTCCCTGAAGTCTCACCCTGCAACCTCAGTGTTGAGGTTTCTAGCCACCCCCCAACATTTCCATGTCCCATTGTTGCTTATCCGATGTAACCTGTGAAATGATAATTTGAAAGAAGTCTGCAGAATAATCTTTAATCATAATTTTCCATGCTAAATAACCTTTTATAAGGATTTCTGCTAGAGGAGGCTGGCTCTGGTAACTATGGCAGTGCTTTCACTCTCCTCCCATTCTTCCTTGCTCCCTCCCTCCTTTCCTATCTGCTTGCCTTCATGGGAGATCAGGGTTTAAGAGCTATGTGTTATACTAAGAGCAGAGGTTTTGAAGTTAGTCAAACCTGTAATGGATTTTCGAGTAATGTATTTAACAACTTAGTTTGTTTTTCTCATCAGTAAAATGGGGACGACAGCGCTAATGATGTTGAAATATTTTCATCAACACATACACAGTAGCTTCTCAATGAATGTAATCTTCTTCCACTCCTCCCTCCTCCTCCTTTGCCACCCAAGAGCTGTCTAGCTTCGAGGTGTCACCAACGGCTTAATTCCCCAGGTGGAGGGGTCAGACCATACTCCTAAACAACCGACCGTGATTCCAGTCGGCCATTTCGAGTAGTTCACCTGCTCGGATTCTAATGCTGGAGATGCCTCCCAGTGCTGCTGGGGCGCTGGAGAAGAACTCACGGCTGCCAGCCACCCCTAATCAGGGCATCTCAGCCCGAGTAGGCACGCGAACAACTTTTCCTCCCACTGCTTTATTTGGGGGTTAATTTGGCACATGTAAATGATTGACACCCTGCCTTCTGTCAGTTTGTGGGAACTTCTGAATATTGTTAAAGTAGCAATATTCCACTCCAGTTCTTGCCTGGAAAATCCCATGGACAGAGGAGCCTGGTGGGCTGCAGTCCATGGGGTCACACAGAGTCGGACACGACTGAAGTGACTTAGCAGCAGCAGCAGCAGCAATATTCATAGCTGTTGCTTTTTGTCAAAAGGAGCTGAGGAAGATAACCATTCTTCAATAACTTGCCAAAGGCCATTTTACCAGTTTGAGTCAGAATTCGAACCCAGACACCAACCGCTGAGGCCGACTTGACTTCTTTTTAAAAAGCCCTCCTCTTAACCATTCCGCGGTGTTGTCTTCTTTGAGCTGAGCTCAGAAGAGGACGCGTTTAATCAGTGGATTCTTTTACCCCAACTCGAGACGGTTTTTTACATAGTTCAATTGACCTGGGTTGCAGCTCCAGCACAGGTGGTCCAGCTGTCAGCGCTTTGCCCCCGCCGGCTTCCTACCGAGTTGCCTCAGCCGGGAATCCGGTATCCAGTGGGAAAGAGCGCCCCCTTCTTTCTACTCTTCCCTATGCGAGGTTTAAAAGCACAGGATGAAGTTTGGAGTGTCAAGTAAGCTGACCACAGGGGGAAAAGAGTTGAGCTTTTAAATCGGTGGTAAAATTTTTCTCCTTTCCTTTGCAAATTGCAGAATCCGATGACTAATCATCAGTGAGTGGGTCGAAACTGGATTGAATAAGCGACCAATGCTTTCCGTACCTCCTGCAGTGTAAAGGTCTTCCTGAACTTTCCTCTGGACACTTTGACCAAAGTTCGGGTCACTGAGTCTCCGGAGTCTGCAGAAGCCTCGGTGCCCAGCTTCAGCTGTGCAGAGTCATCTCACTGCTCCCTGTAACGCCACTACTCTGGAGAAGTCTTTAGAAGTTCCCCCCTAGAGAAACAGGTGAATAAAGTTGACTCCAGCAGATCTTTGACAGCTCCAGGCTTCTGTCACTCTGGAGGCAGGAACCATGTACTGTTCTGACTCTCTGGAACCTAGTTCAGTATGTTGGCACTGGGCAATAAAGGATGGCTTTTTTAATGAAAAAATATAAATATGTGTGTTGGGAGGTACAGAGGGTTTCACACCTTTCTATGCATTCTTAGTTCCAGCTTCCTGTTTCTTTACAGTGGCACCTTCTTGCCCCGAACCCAAATTTTTTAATCCCTTAGAAGAACGAGGTAAGGAAGGGCATAGATATTCTGACTATTTAATTTGAGGGACTTGCCAGGCTCCACTTTTCTTCTAGGGGGAGGGACTTACAATGGCTCATTTGGACCTCTCTGGATCATCCTTCAGCCCTTAGTGTTTGCAACTGAAAACCTACTGTGGGTGCTTCAGAGACCATCAAGGTCTGAGCCTCAGTTATAGGTGAGGACACTAATGGGACAAAGAATTGAAACATATTGGACTCCAGAAGCCCAGAGAAGCCTCCATGGGCCCACTCTTGACTGCACACATGGAAATTCTGTGTGTGTTGGCCTGACCTAAGTTGATCTATGTTTTGGCTTGCCCCAAGGCAAAAAGGAAGCCTGGGGTGGACAGAAAGGATGGCAGCTGAGGTCACTCAGAGCCAGATGGGGGTGCTGTCAGCCTTCCCCGGCTTGGAAAGAAGATGCATCCCTGTTTACAGCCTGCAAAACTACTGAAGAACGTGGAGGGGAGGTACAAGTGATGGTGTATAATCTTAAGCTAGGTAGGTACATGTTCCACACCCCCCACCCCTGACCCTGCCCCACCACCCTGCCAGGTCATAACTGTGTGCCCTGGGTGACTCAGCTCCCTCTCTGCCCAGACCCAACCTCTTTAAAGCCAGGATAGCTCTGGAGCAGAAACTGTAGCCCCAGGGGACTGTTTGACTAGGGTCCTGAAGGGCTGGAAGAGATCTTTAGGCCTGCGATTACTGCACTGGGAATTTACACCAACACTAAGAGAAAAGCCCTAGGGTTTTATCTTGAAAACTAGGGTCTCTTGACAGATGCACCAAGAAGATTTGCAAATTTAGCCACAGCTGCTGCAGGCAAAGAAACACAGAGAAGAATAGTTTCTTCCTTTAGAAGAGCATAATCTCTCTTATTTCCTTCGAATAGCTGCCCAACCCTCTGGAGGGACTCAGAGCAGCGTGTTTTGTTTTGCTTTTTTTTAAAGGGTGTCTACACATCTACTACCTTTCAGAAATAACTCCTTGACTTGCTCAGCACTTAGTGTGCCTTTATTATTTTGGGGGGTTTCACAGTCACCAAAAGCAGCAGGCACAATTTCTTGTGGAGCTTTATAAATAAATGCCTTTTCAAGGTGTCTTCCTCCTTTTAAAATACTTTTTGCCCTGCTTCAATAATTAATTTTAGCGATATTGTGGGGAAAACCTCTCGCATTATAAACCATCTAGATCAGCCCATGAATATCTGTCTTTTAAAGGTCAGCGTAGGAAAAAAATTACAGTTAATAAATTAAGCCATAATTCCCCATTCTTTACACTGTGCCCCCACCGCCATCCAGGCTGAAATATCTTTTTTCCTTAAAATATTGTGTATTTTTAGAGAGAAATATTTGCGTGTATGTAGATACTCATAATAAAGAATAGCATCTATTTTTTAGCATCACCTATATTTAACATGTTGTCACGCATATTCCTCACAGTCATCAAGGAGGTAGATATTATGTCCATCTCACAGGTGAGAAACCTGAAGTTTAGAGGAGACTCAAATTCTCAAGACGTATTTGCCACGGATTCTAGATGCAAACCAGTTCAAAGGTGTTAACCACTGTACTATATATAGAGGATATTGAGTGAGCCTGGCTGGGTATGAAGGCCTCCCTCCTGGCCGTTGGACATGTGGCTCCACCCTTGCTCTGGAGTCCCAGAAGCCTAAGTTCTCTTAAGAGCTGCGGGAATGGGGGACAGCAGGAGAGGCTTGAAGGACCTGACTGATGCTGTCTGTTAGGGCCCAGAAGCAGAGCCAGGGTGGGAAGGGGAGGAGGGCTAGAGGGGTAGGAAGCTGCGGGGGAAGGGGGAGGGAGAGGAGATAGATCGCGTGCTGGGAGAACACTTTTTCATCGCCGGGTCATAAATATTGTTGCATTTCCTTGGAAACCCCAAGCCCCTACGCCCCTAGGGGCTGAAGCCCTTCCCCTCCAGCAGCGGCCTGGGTTGGTTCGGCCGGCGCCTGCCTTCGGAGGTGACCACTCCGGAATGGCCCTCGGAGCCCCGGTGGTCCTCGCGGCGTTCGGGGCAAGGTTCCCAGCCTGTTGGCTTGGTCGCTGCCGGTCGGCGGCCCCAGGGCAGGCTGGGAAGTTCCTTGCCGCGCAATTCCCTGCGGCACGGTGCACCCCGGGAGGCGCCGAGGCGATGCGCCGCGGAGAGCGAGGCCTAACGCCCCAGCGACGTATCCTAGTCCCAAAGCAGCCGGGCATCCAGCGTGAACGCCCACATCATTCATCCAGTATCCTGGAGAAGGTGGGAGGAGGATGGCCCCGGCCCCGGGCGCCGAAATGCCTACCCCAGGCCAGGCTCTGAGTTAGGCTGATCTCCCTGATGGGTTTGACCACCGCCCTCCTTGCGCCCTTTTCCGTGGGCGGAAACCTTGGGTTTCAAATGTGAAACATTCGTCTCTTGGAATCAGATCCGGATTCCAGAGGATGTTAAGGCTTTTCTTTCCCGCTGGGATAAAAATTATCAGCGCCCGAGGAGACTCAAGGCCCAAGCCCTTCTGCCCATCAACTGTCTCTGCCCATAAATAGGTAATTCTTGTTCAACCCTTCCAGTCCCCAGAGTGCACATCTTGGTATCTCACTGAAAGCTGTTACAGAAGAGAGAAAACCTAAAAGTCAAGCCTACTGTACTCCAGGCCATGGGGGCCTGACTAGGTCAGAACAACGTGTGCCTGGAGTGATCAGTAAAGTGGTCAGGCTCGAAATGCCCAAGTCAGGAGTGCAGGCTGGTTGCAGACAGATGTCAACCAGAGTGTTATGTCCTGTACTGCTCTTTCTCCAGGACTGGCCTCTAGGCGGGCAGGTCAAGGCCCTGGAACTCACCCACACGTGGGAGGGGTGGGTTTGGCTTTAGGGAGGCGTTTCTAGGGATTTGAATTTCTTCTACTTGGTTTTGGTTTCTGGGCCAGCCATAGAGGCCCTTGTACTTTTAAGACTTGTGCAGTGCATGAGCAAATACTTATAACTGACCAAACACTTGTATACAGCTCTAATAAAAGGTGTGTGTGTGTGTGTGTAAGAGAGAGAGGGAGAGGGAGAGAGAGGGATTTTTCTGGGTTGATGAGAATATTTTCAGTTCCAAGTGATGTGTAGAGGTCCTTTGTTGTTCAGTCCCCAAATGGTGTCTGACTCTGCAGCCCAATGAATCGCAGCATGCCATCTAAATTTTCGAGATTGATACAAAACTTATTTCCTTTTTATGTGGTCACTTTTTAAGAACATGCATGAAACTTTATGTTCTTAATTCTGGCCACCCTGTTAGAGGTTTAATACCAATGCATAAGAGGAAGCCAAAGGGAAAATATTTGTATGCCAACTGGTCTGGAAAAATATCAGTAGCATTTCTCACTTGACAAGGAAATGCGTTTGCTAACCCTTTTTTGCCCTCCTTTCTTTTTCATTTGGCAAAGGCATCATTTTAAATATATATCCCATGTTTATTGTTCCTGTTTGATACTTTGGTCATTTACAGCACATCTGTTTCTGATATTGTTCCTGTGTTAAGCATACACTATTGTGTTAGTAAGATTTTACACCATCTGTTTAAGAAAATTCTTGCCAGTGCTATTTGATGCCCAGTTGAACTTTAGCCAAACTTCGTTTTATAATGTTCTCTTAGTCCTAAGCATATATATAATACACTTTAATGAAATTATGCTTTCATACTTGCTGATAGACATCAGAAACTCATTTGCCCAGGTCAACAGCAGTTTAGCTAAATGTTAAATAGGAGGAGCAATATTAAAATAGTAAAAATGTTGAAAAAAATTAAGAAACAAAACTATTGAATTAAGATCAAATAATCACCCAAATAACTGTTACACACACACACACACACACACACACACACACACACAGAATTTGGATGTGGCTATTGGGAGTTCATGTATATTTCTGATGATTTATGTATTTCTTCATTATAGATATTAAACTTGGCAGTTTGTATTTTTGACATTATTCCCAAAGGTGTAACAACTGGTTTGAAACAATAAAGTAGAATAACATTATAATGTGACTATATCACATATATATTAAATTATATTAAACGCATACGAACTTTATATTGAGCCTAACTAAAATTATATGTGTGTACGTATATATGTACATATATATATATTATCATGTGTACACTCATAAAGATTTTTCACTGCATCATCAAAAGGTAATAGGCAATGTTGCCCACTTGAGGCCCCTTTAAAAGTAGAGTTATTTAGAGAATTCCCTGGTGGTTCAGTAGTTAGGACTCCATGCTTTCACTGCTGAAGAACCAGGATCAGTCAAAAGAAAGAAGTAGAGCTATTTATGACAATTCAAAAAATATTAAAGTACTAGTATCTATATTTGTTGGCTAGGCATATATATCTAATAGTGGCATAATGATAAGACTGGAATTGGCTTGAAAAAAGGGATTCCTGGCTATTTTCTAGAACACCATACTCCTATTGATATATTTATTTTGTTTACATCCAATGTGTATGTGTATACTCCAGTGTAAAGCTTTAAAAATGGTAATTTCACATGATTTTATGTAAAATTAAAGTACAGAAATAGAAACCATAACACTTGGGTTAATAAACTTCTGACATTCATTCCCCAAAATCAGCATTCTTCAATTGACAAAAACATGTCCTTTGAGTTCTGCCAAAAAGAGATTGTCACAGCCTTTTGCTTTTTACCTGGACAGTCTGTTTTTATGGCAGATGCTATAAGCAAAGATGTGTCCATTATATAACTGCTTAGGGGTGTACAGTCTCTTTATGTTTGTTTCTTTAGGAAAACAAACTTTGTTTTGGTATATTTACTTTCTAAATAAAATGTATCCGTAATAATTGACATTTTTAAGCAAGAGAGTTGGAATTTAGTACTGTTTTACTGTGAGATATATCTGGTTGTAGAACTGGAACCAGCCTCATAGCATTTCTCCCTATATATACACTTTATCAAGATCTACATTCTCTTTAAACTGTTTATTTAGATGTCTCAAATGTAACCTGTAAACCTTTTTAAATAACTGATGTTAAAACAAACCTTATGAGTCTTCACATGTCTGGTTCCAATTAATCTGCTTAGACTATTTAATGGATAAAATAACAAACCTAATTTTGTCAATCTGGAGTTCTGCACTGACATTCTATGTGCTTCTTTAAGGTCTAATGCCTTTTCCTATACATATTTAATCCATAGTTATCCTCATGTAAAACCTGGGATTAGAAGAGAAATTAACTATATGCATTTTCTTAGAAGACTGTTTTTCAGCTTAATCAGTATAAAAGTGAGATGGTCTCAAAATTATGTCACCGATTATTGAAAGGAAACTATGTACATCTTTGTGAATTGAATTCATCAGGTATCTACAAGGTACCAGGTGCTGTGGATACAAAGAAGAGTAAGACATGGGTGATCCTTGCTCTCAAAAAATTCCCAATCCATTGAGACTGACAAAAATAGAAATAGCTCCTTCCTTCAATTCTATTGTTGCCTATTCCTTGGGCTTTTAATTGATAAGGTGTCAGATGATCTTATCATAATACTTTGTATAGGTTTTTGAATTTTAAAAATCATTCATAGAATTTATATGGAATGAAAGCAAACTACCCCCCAGAAGGCTATATGGCTTCTGAGATGACCAGTACTTTTGGTACTTTTTCAGGTGTAGGAAGAGGACAAAATTAGCAATGTTCCTGAAACATCTGCTCAATTATTTGGAGTCGTGCATCATAAATCCTCAGTCTGTTGTAGAATCTATCGAAAGAGTAGTAGTAGGGCACCATATTGGAGCCAGAGAAAAATTTTAGATTTGTTCAATTCCAAAATCTGGAACAGCTCCTTTCCCCACACTTTCTTCATCTCTCCTACAAAATAACCTTAGATTTTATCACTGAAAACTTTTACAGATGATTGGGAGGGGAGAGAAGGATTCTACAAAGACTGTCATTTAAGGCAACAGATGATTGAAGTCAATATTTGCTATTTTTTCCAACATATCTTTGCTAATTTTGGGAATTAATTATTCCAAAACTATATGGCAGAATTTACTTTTCATACAAACAAATTGTGGATTGAGTATTTAGCAGACCTTTGTTAAAAATAAAAGTTGAATGCTTTTGTTTATAGAAAGTTTTGTTGGGAATATAGAATAAAAAGAGGTAAAGCTTCTTTAGTATGTCAAAGATTATAGTTGTTAATTTTAATTACTCTCTCTAATGCTTTTAGAAATTAAAGTTTACTGTTCTTCTTTTACATACATTGATGAAAAATATCAGGAGAGAAGAAACAATCTTCTGATTGAATTAATTGAGTGCTTTTACCCTTGAGGAAACATTGCATTTTAATTTTCTTTTGTTTAATCATGGTTTTTGAAGTCTGTACTATGTTTTTTTCTTTTAGAGGATATTGCATCTCTAATACTCATAGATCTATTTATGTGATCGGTTGATTCCTACTGGCTGTTGTCACACACTTCATTTCTGATTCTCTTTATTTTCCTTAACTCCTTGCTTCTTAAGAAGACAGAATGCTGATGTGAAAGCTTTTACAGTTGGAGTCTGCTGACCTGTATCTCAGTTTTATCTCCTGTTCTTTTTTAGTTAGTTGTGTGATTGTTGTTTGTTGTTGTTCTGTTGCTCGGTCGAGTCCAACTCTTTGTGACCTCATGGACTGCAGCATGCCAGGCTTCCCTGTCCTTCACCATCTCCTGCAGCTTGCTCAAACTCATGTCCATTGAGTTGTTAATGCCATCCAACCATCTTGTCCTCTATCGTCCCCTTTTCTTCCTGCCTTCAATCTTTCCCGGCATCAGGGTCTTTTCCAATAAGTCAGCTATTCACATCAGTTGACCAAGGTATTGGGACTTCAGCTTCAGTATCAGTCCTTCCAATGAATATTAAGGGTTGATTTCCTTTAGGATTGACTGGTTGGATCTCCTTGCAGTCCAAGGGACTCTCAAGAGTCTTCTCCATCACCACAGTTCAAAAGCATCAATTCTTCAGCGCTCAGCCCTCTTTATGGTCCAGTACTCACATCCATACATGACTACTGTTGTGTCTTGTTGAAATCACTTAACTTTCTAAGCCCTAGTGTCTATAGTTTGGGGTGGGGGAGATCAGGGTCTTCAGAATAAGTCATCATTGAAAATCTTTCTAGCTTTTAGAGGTAAGTCACTGTTTACGTATTTTTAAGAATTTTTCTCAAACCAGCTTTGAATCTGTTATGATAGTTTTCCAAAAGGAAATTTTTCTTCAGGTTATAATCCTGTTTAAGAGTATCATCATGTTATAGTTATTTACTGAAATCAAGTTGAGACTGAACTCTGATTTCTAACCTGCATCAGTTCCTTCTACAAAGCTAGATAAAATTATCTTAGAAGTTAACTCCAGCCCAAAGTATGGATCCCAGTGTAACAGAATGAGAAATCCCCAAACAGGCTTCCTCATTCTTCTGTTTCTTTTCACTCAACCTTTAAAACCTAGTTTAAATGCTGCCTTCTCATTGAGCATTTCCATTCAAGTTGGAGGTGATCTCTCTTTTCTTTGGGCTGCACATTCATCAAATTGGTCAGTTGCTTGGCGATATAATTGGTGTCCACTGTAGGCACAGCTGAATTTGATTCTCCTAGTGCTATAGCTCTGGCATTCTCTTTCTGGTGAATCAGCCCTTTGATGTTAAATAAACCCTGGTAATGATGCAGATGAGGCAGAGCTGGGAACTGGTAAGGTGATCTGATAGACCATTTGTTAATTAGCTCAACATGTTTGACTTCTCTCGTTTATTTCTAGGACACTTCTCTCTCATCATGAGTGTGACATGTACTTTTTGGTTTGTTTCCTGGTGGTCATAATGAATTTGGAGTGAAATGGCCATACTCAATTCAGGGCTCCTTAGTTGATATTTGTAGGGCAGCAGAATAAAGTCAAGGATGAAGACTGTGGCCATGGAAGAGACGAAAGAAAACTAGGACACTGTAGGGTTGGTTTGGAGTGTGATGATGTTTTACTTTCCAAAATATAAGTTAAAAAAAAAAAACTGTCCAGTGTATTTCCTAACATTAATTATGGTGATAAGAACATTGGCATGGCTAATGTTTCTTGAGGTGAGGGACAACTCAGTAGCAGCTGAGTAGAACAGAAGTCTCATCGACCTGACTGGCTGAGATCTGTAACCCATTTGACAGCTGCAGAGGTTTACTTCCATTCTCCCCAAGGCATAGGTTATTTCCATATAAAATAATTACATCTATGTATTTTAAATGCTATAGTATTATGCATGGATTGATCTAATTGATTATCAGTATCTGTTGCCAAATATTAAAAAGTGAGAGGGATAAACATTAAAATTGCCTTACTAACATCTGTCCTACTCTTTATACCACTGTAGTAGCATGTAGTTTAATCAGGATTGATTCTAAACCTAGGTCCAGGAATGGCAAACTAATGGAGATAAACCTATTGTCACTATGATTTTTAAAAATTGAATTATAATTAATCAAAAATATTATATTTGTTTCCAATGTGCAGCTTGACTGTGATTAATTCAGGGATGGCTACAGGAAATTAAACTCCGTGAAGCTATGTAATCTGTTTTGCTCATAGCTGTATTCCCAGTGCTAAGTCTCTTCAGTCATGTCTGACTCTTTGTGACTCTATGGACTGTAGCCAGGCTTCTCTGTCCATGGGATTTTCAAGGCAAGAGTACTGGAGTGGGTTGCCATTTCCTTTTCCAGGGGATCTTCCTGACCTAGGGATCAAATCCAGGCCTCCTGCATTTCAGGTGGATTCTTTATCCACTGAGAATAGTACCTGACATATAGTAGGTGATCAGTGAATATTTGCTGAAAGAAAAAATGAAGCAAGGTAGTCTGATCAAAATTATTTGGGGGCATTTTGTTTGATCCTCAGAATTTGGGGAGAGTCCCTATTTTCTGTAGATATTATCTTGGAAGCCTGTAGCAAATGTATATATTTTGGGGCCATGAAAGAAATGCCCAAAGATGAAACTGACGTATGGAGGAGCTGCTGCTGCTGCTAAGTCACTTCAGTCGTGTCCGAGTCTGTGCGACCCCATAGATGGCAGCCCACCAGGCTCCCCCATCCCTGGGATTCTCCAGGCAAGAACACTGGAGTGGGTGCCATTTCCTTCTCCAATATATGGAGGAGAGAGGAGGGCAAAGCTGAGAAAATGAGTGAGAAACAGAGCCTCTGTGTTAACCTGTACCTCTGGTTCAAACTACCTTTTTTTTAAAAAAACTCAGTATTAGCTCAGGAAAAGAGCTAATCATTGTGCTAGTTGTTCTTTGTTATATACTTTGAACTGTTCACCGTCAGACAATCTTTGACTGAATTAGAGTTTTTTGTAAAAACATCAAGACATGTGAAATCTTAATAGGTTTCATGTTCTGGATTAGCCAGACTGCCTTTAAAAAAATCAAATAGTGTTTAAAGTATAATTAATTTTTTCTAAATCCATAGGTATAGTGAGTGTTAAGTAATGCATTCAGTTCAGTTCAGTCACTCAGTCATGTCCAACAATTGGCAACCCCATGGACTAGCACACCAGGCCTACCTGTCCATCACCAACTCCCAGAGTTTACCCAAACTGATGTCCACTGAATTGGTGATGCCATCCAAACATCTCATCCCCTGTCGTCCCCTGCTCTTCCTTCCCTCAATCTTTCCCAGCATCAGGGTCTTTTCAAATGAGTCAGCTCTTCACATCAGGTGGCCAAAGTGTTGGAATTTCAGCTTCAACATCAGTCCTTCCTATGAACATCCAGGACTGATCTCCTTGCAGTCCAAGGGACTCTCAAGAGTCTTATCCAACACCACAGTTCAAAAGAATCAATTCTTCAGAGCTCAGCTTTCTTTATAGTCCAACTCTCTCACTCATACATGACCACTGGAAAAACCATAGCCTTGACTAGACGGACGTTTGTTGGCAAAGCAATGTTTCTGCTTCTTAATATGCTGTCTGGGTTGGTCATAACTTTCCTTCCAAGGAGTAAGCATCTTTTAATTTCATGGCTTGAGTCACTATCTGCAGTGATTTTGGAGCCCCGCAAAATATAGTTAGCCATCATTTCCACTGTTTCCCTATCTATTTGCCATGAAGTGATGGGATTAGTGCAGTTGTGCAGTAGTTTGAACATTCTTTGGCATTGCTTTTCTTTGGACTTGGAATGAAAACTGTCCTGTGGTAATGTATAGAAAACTGAATTTGTTCCATATAGATAAATTCTATTTTGTGGCTTTTTCCCTGATTTTGGTATAATAAAGGCACGTGTGTTTACACAGTGGTATATACATAGTGCTGAATAAAAGATTTGAAGTGGCTTTAAACTAGCTCTAATATAGAATATAGCTTACATATCAGAAATAAAGCATCTCATTATCTACCTTTTATGTTATATATTTAAGATCTATTTTTAAAATTATTAAGTCTGTAGTCTAATTGAAGCCTTATGCTCTCCTCTGAAACAGTTACTAATTTTTAACACAAATCTGTTATGGTTGAAGCTGTCTATAGTTTTCATTCCATATGACAGACTGTTAATAACTCAAAATTTAGGGCTTTGTCATACCTTGCTTATACATATTCAGATTAATTTTGGTTTTAAAAAACTTCAAGTGTGACACAAAGATTGCTAGTTTGAGATACCTGCACTAGGTCTTTAAAAAAATCCGAAGTTAGAGTTGAAGACGCAGCTGTGCTACTTACTAGCCTTGTGGACCTTTCTATGTTTCATTTTTTATTTAGAAAATTAAGATACTAATGACTTCTTGGACTATCTTTGAGGGTCATTTTGATGATCAGATGAGATAGTGTATCAGAGATGTTTATTGCTTTACACTTAAGAGTGTAATAATACCTAACTCTTAGGTAATATTATGAGATTCTAAAGCATAAATTGTGGGAGCATATTCTAAATGCAAACAAAAAATGATAAAGGCTTATTAACACTTAGGAATGTAATGAGGAAATCTGAAAATAGTTTCTATTGTAATTCGCATCTAAACTCAGGTGACTTAATTTTGGTAGGTAGTGTGCAACCTAGTGGTTTAGAACTTCTTGGGGCTTTTTTAAGTGTTTGTTTATAAGGCAGGATCCAAAAAGACTTCCTACTAAGAGAAGACACTTTGGAAAGTCATTGTGGAATGGCAGATGAAACAGACAGTGCTTGAACTAGAAAGTTACAAACCTAGAAACATTGCTTCCCTCCTACAGGCCATGACCCTATGAAACTAATGGCTCTAGTTTTAATTAAAAGAAAAACAACCAACAATTTAAAAAAAAAAAAAAACCCTGATGATCTGTGTGGCAGGAAGAATTTTTTTTTTAATCTCAAAAGCAAATAAACACTGTTTAGAAGTTGCTGCCTTCAGAGTTAGTTTTAAGTCCCAGAATGCCTAATCTTAAGTATTTACTATCTATCTCACTTTCAGCACAAACATGCTACTTACAAAACTGTATTGCAAAGAGGTTTTCCACATCTGTCAATTATTTATAGCTACTAGCTAATCTGGCAGTTTAGATCAGAGAAAATCAAGCGAGCTTGTTTATCATGGTACAGCTGAAGCTTCCATTTTTAGGAAAGTGTTTTGTACTTCTGCTAAGTCACTTCAGTCGTGTCCGACTCTGTGCGACCCCATAGACGGCAGCCCACCAGGCTCCCCCATCCCTGGGATTCTCCAAGCAAGAACACTGGAGTGGGTTCCCATTTCCTTCTCCAATGTGTGAAAGTGAAGATGCTCAGTCGTGTCCAACTCTTAGAAAACCCATGGACTGCAGCCTACCAGGCTCCTCTGTCCATGGGATTTTCCAGGCAAGAGTACTGGAGTAGGGTACCATTATCTTCTCCGTTGTACTTCTGAGTATCCATCAAATCACCAATTCCACCATTTTTACTTTACAAAATATTTTTGAGCTGTTGGATATGTAACTCAGTCATTAATTCAGAGTATCTGATAAAGGATTTAGGTGTTTTGTTTTTTTTTTCTCTCCTGAATGCTTTTGAGAATTTGATTTGGGGTATTGCCTTTTTTATTTACATTGGGTTACTGTTTATTTGTTTTTTTGCTTTCCAATTTGTGGATTTATATGGGGCAGATATTCCTCATAGGTTACTTTTCCTTGTTTCCTAATAAATAAAGAATATAATAAAATTTGAGGTTATTTAAATTTTGATGTTGTAAAGAGAGAAAAATTATGTATATTTGTATTTCAAAGTAAAGCATAGTAGTCTCTTGTTTTTGTAAACATCTCTTAAAATGTACATCTGCCTTAAATAGAACCAAGAGGCAATTAAAAAATACAACTTTAAAGCTTTTGAAAATGGTGAAATTCAGGGGGTAAATATTATATTACTGATATTTGTTAGCCAGATATTCAGAATGAGTCAGGCTTAAACTCTGCTGGCTGAAAATTTCTAGATGAATGTGTTCCATTCATCTAGATCCTTCTCACTGTTTTAATTGCGGGGAAAGTGGAAGTGAAGTCCTTCAGTTGTGTCCAACACTTAGTGACTCCATGGACTATAGCCTATCAGGCTCCTCTGTCCATGGGGTTTTTCAGGCAAGACTACTGGAGTGGACTGCCATTTCTTTCTTCAGGGGATCTTCCCAACCCAGGGATCCAACTCGGGTCTCCTGCATTGCAGACACGTACTCTACCATCTGAATCACCAATTGTGAGGGGTGTGTTTCAAAAACTCTATAATAAATGTCTCTGTCTTCAGTATTTGCCTCTCTTTCACTTAGACTCTGGTCTTGCAGTCTTTAATGGTGAGATTAAGTGGGAAAGCATGCAGTTCTGTAACATGGGGACTGAGTTCCAGAGCACACATTTAGGGTGGAGGCCTCTTCTGGAATTGTGGGGTACTTTGTATTTTGGTTTGGGTTCTTTTTATAATTTGCTCTTATCTACCAATTGGCTAACTCTTAGGCTGTCTAATGGTCAGCAGTTGTGGTGCAATAGGTAATTGACCAAAGACATATGTGTTAGTATTTATAAAAACTTTCCAGAATATTGGTGGTTTTTAAAGTAAGCTATTAGAATACAGAACGTGCAGTTTTAAGCATGTTCACTGCTGACCCTTTTAGGTTAGGGTTCTATCTAAAAGGGTAGAACCTAGGGTTCTAGTAGCTTTTCTTTTTCTTCCTAGTAGAAATTCCCAGGTGACCTTAGTGGTAAAGAACCTGGCAATGCAAGAGACATCAGATATGTGGGTTTGATCCCTGGGTCAGGAAGATCCCTGGGAGGAGGGCATGGCAACCTACTCTAGTATTCTTGCCTGGAGAATCCCATGGATAGAGAAGCCTGGTGGATCACAGAGTCGGACACGGCTGAAGCAACTTAGCATCCAGTAAAACTTTAACTATAAGAAAGTGCTTTATTACAAATTGGGCACTTTGCAAGTAAATACTATATTTGACTCACTTAAAATGTTCACACTAGTTATTTCATATCTTTTAAGTTCCATGAAATTTGATGGATAAAGTACCATTATTTGTCTTCCAACCAGTACTACTGTTAGGTCTACAGAGGATATTATAGTTTAATCAGTGTTTTGTCTCTAGAAAGTATAGCTAAGCATCTGGGGGGAAGGGAGAATAAACTAAAGATAATGTCACACTGAAGTTTAACCTATTTTGGCTGCTAGCTATTGTATCTGTTGCTCAACATGACTGATTTGTTTTTCTTTCTCAAGAGAACACCAAAGCCAAAGTCTCAGTTCAGTTCAGTCGCTCAGTCGTGTCCAACTCCTTGCAACCCCATGAATCGCAGCACGCCAGGCCTCCCTGTTCATCACCAACTACTGGAGTTCACTCAGACTCACGTCCATAGAGTCCGTGATGCCATCCAGCCATCTCATCCTTGGTCGTCCCTTTCTCCTCCTGCCCCCAATCGCTCCCAGCATCAAAGTCTTTTCCAATGAGTCAATTCTTCTCATGAGGTGGCCAAAGTACTGGAGCTTCAGCTTTAGCATCATTCCTTGCAAAGAAATCCCAGGGTTGATCTCCTTCAGAATGGACTGGTTGGATCTCCTTGNCCTCCTGCCCCCAATCGCTCCCAGCATCAAAGTCTTTTCCAATGAGTCAATTCTTCTCATGAGGTGGCCAAAGTACTGGAGCTTCAGCTTTAGCATCATTCCTTGCAAAGAAATCCCAGGGTTGATCTCCTTCAGAATGGACTGGTTGGATCTCCTTGTAGCAAGTTTAAATTATAAGTAAAATATCTCAAATTTTAGAGCATTTCTTTCTTACTCTTATCCTTGGAGAACAGGAAAATATTTAAAATGCTAATGTTGGTAAAACATCTTGTCTTAAATTATTAAAGAGAAATGCTAAGTAGTTATCTATGAATGACTAAAATGATAGCAGGAATAACCAAAATTTCATTTAAATCACACAAATGATGAGTTGATTCTTTTTCCACTTGGAAAAAAATTCACACCAATTGCATTGTAGAAAATGGTATTATAGTACTTCTAGAAGATTGATCAGTAATATTTTGAATTTATTATCTATGGATATATAATAGTAAATCATCAGAATTATAGTGTAAATAAGGTAGATTTTAATAGACTGTTAGTCCCAAGTACATTTTCACTCCATTTTTAATAAAGAATTTGGGAAGTGAGCCTTCACTCAAGGTTGAATAGCAAGGAGTTTCAGTATTTTTTTGTCGGTTTACTAATATCTTGATTTTCCATGTTAAGCTACTATTATGGTGAAGGGAAGATAAACATATTAAGGCCACAAAGATTAACTACTAACCTAGCAAAGTAAAATATTTTCTGGGAAAAATAATATTAAAACAAGAATTCTAAAGAATTATGATATATTTCTTTGAATAGATTTCTGTATAGATCATTGAAATAGTTACCAAAATTAAATTGAAAAAAAAAAAGAAATGAATCTGTTCCAAAATATTGAAAGCCAATATTAAAGAAAAAAAAAAAAAACCCNTGACACAATGTTATTGCAGAAAGAGAAAAATTATGGGTGTTTTTTCTCTACTGCTTTTTTATTTATTACTACTAACCAGTGAGAAATATCTTATTTTTAAGTTAGGGAGGAGGGACCTTAAAAAAAGCTCATATCCTTTGCCTCAGCTATGTCTATGTCATATCTAGAAATCTATTATGAGGAAATGATCCTAAGTATTGACTCAGATTTGTACAAAAGCAGTATAGCTTTTTTTTGCTGTTTATTAATAATTGCTATTTGAATCAAGCAAGATATTCAGAATATATGAATAATTAAGATATGGTATATATTTCTATAATGGAATATTATATAGTTATTAAAGTTGTTTTTCTGAAGAAGTTTTCAAATGGGAAGATTTTATGATATAGTATGATTCTGTCAGTGATTCAAGTTGATGTTTGGCAGAAACCAACATAATACTATAAAGCAATTATCCTTCCATTAAAAATAAATTAAAAAATAAAATACAACAACAACAGCAGAAAGAAGTCTCTCAAATATGCCTGTCAGTATGGTTTCATCCTTCTCACTAAATCAAAATTCCATCATATCATGGATAACTTTTTAAAATAGTCATGAGTATCAGAGATGAGTCTTATTTTGCATAAAAGTGCAGTCTCGTGAGGGATAGTGTAGAAGGTGGCTGTTTCAGTGTCTTAACTCCATAACACATGGAGATATTAATGATGTCTACTGTGGTGTTAAAAGTATAGCAAAGTCTATTTCAAACAATACAGGATAATGTTGGACCCTTCCTGGTAAATAGGAAGATAGACCTACCTAATAGCTTCCAAAGGTTGCAGCTAGTTAGAGAGACTGAAAAATTTAGATTTTCTTAGTAAAGAATAATTCTTCTACCCATCTATCATGCCAGGAATGGCTGACAAGATTAACCTTTCACAGCTTGTTCACATTTCTATGGTGATAGAATTATCAGAAGTATAATCTTGGAATGTCAAGCACATTAATAAACACATGATTTTCAGAATGTGTCAGTGGTCATATTTAAGAACTAAAATACTTGTCTTTTTGAAAAGATTTAAAAGGGAAATTTGGGCAAAAGGAGAACATAAAATAATTTTCCTTCATTTAAAAAATCCATTTCAAATAAAAATATATAGTACTATAATAAGCAAGAGGCATCTACTCACTTAAAAAATCTTAATTTGAAAGTACTATGCCCCTACTTATTTCTTTCTTAGTCACTCTGTTCATAGATGAATAAATGTATGCTATAAACATGTGTTTATTTAAAATATATATATTCACATAAATTCACTTTAGCTAACCACAAGCCTTCTTATCTCATTTCAGAAGCATAAAAAAGATTTAAACTACCCATGTTACCTAAATCAGCTTTATTTCCTTTTAAAGGAATAACAGATCTTGAAAAGAAACATGGTTTCTGATAGGAGGGAACCAAGATTTTTGAGAGCTCACAAATATCTAGTGGGGGAACTTATAAAAGAAATACCTGTTATTACATGTCACAGCAATCACAGCATTTTTTTCCCTCAAATTTAGTTCCATTTTCTTTCTTTCTGCAAAAAAAGAGAAAGACCTGAATCAATGTAAAAAGTCCTGTCCGTAACTCACCAAAAGCAAAAAACAAAAAAACAATTTTGTTCATATGATATTTCCCTTGAGGTCTTAATCGGTTTAGTCTGTAGGATTTCCTTTTTGGGTGACATTATCAGAAGAAATTACCCTGTAGCATTACCTTTGGTCAACGAGATTTGACAGGCTTTCCTTCTCTCTCATCTGCATCTAAGTGAAAGTTGCAAGCAATTCCCTGAGACAGGAAGGTGTCGTTTAGACGTGACCCTTTGAAGTTTCTTTTACTTCCATCTTCAGCTTACTGCAGTTTCATTTTGGAGGGTCATCAGCCTTAAACACTCAGAATCTGTGGACGATGCTGCTTTATTTATTATAGCCATTTACTGTAGTACTCTGTGCTAGAGAAAAAGTGAGGCTAGCTGTAGAATTTGCCTGGAATTCATTCAGTATCACCGTTGCTAACCCTTACTTGGGCAGTGGCTTCAGGTCAGGGAAGAATACAGGGAGAAGCTGGAAGAGAACTTTGCAACTTGGGAAGGTCCAAGGGAGGGCATCTCAGTCATGCAATAATAATCTTTTGTTCCTTTTGTTTTTCTGAGGATGGAGCATTCCTTGAAAATTTGCAGTTTAAAACTGGTAATAATAATTACAGAAAAGAATGATGCTTCAGCCAATTTCTTACCTAATTTTAAAAGCTTGCATTGTTTGTTTGTTTTTCTCATTACATTACTTTCATAAAGCAATATAGTTAAATTCTCTTGATTCTAGTACATTGGACAAAGTTTCAAAAAAGTTTGTCACTTTAGGGAAAAATTGCTCATTTCCTACAGTGTACCCAATTTCCGAAGGATACAGTAGATTGTGCCTAAAGGGTTGCACAGTCTTCAGCATAGTCCTTGCCTTCCTTGTTAATTGTTAGTACAACATTAACAAAATGGTAACCTTAATGAACCCTGAGACTCCTTTAGACTTTTACCTAGAAACTAATAACAACTTCTGGAAGTCAGTCTTGCAACTGAACAGTACTTATTGTGAGGGATAGGGGAGATAGGGGTAGAATGGGGGTAGCATAGAAATTCTAGACTTTTCTTTTACTGATAAAAGGATTTGCTTTACTGTTTCATATTACATACCTATTCTGTTTGTTTTAATATCAATAACTTCCGTGCCTGTGTTCCTTCTGCTGTAGGAAAAAGTTTTATTCACTTCTAATTTACATCTGTCTTGTCCGAGTTGCAGTTTTAGGAAAAATGTGAAAGTGGTCAGTTTTCCAAAACCTTTTATAAGTAGGGCTTTACAGTTACTGTGCCAATACCTTAATTCCAATAGAGAAATTTGCTAATAAATTAGACCACATGGTAGGAACAGGTTCTGAGAAAGCTCTGAGAAATGCTCTTACATTTTTCAGGTAGTGATCTGGGTCTCTTAGTATCTCATAGTTGAATTGATTCCTAAGAATTAGAAAGATGATGTTTTGGATTGATTCCTATCAAAGGGAGGTTGAAAGGAAGGGAGGTTGAAAAGAAGAGAGGTTGCAGCATAAACACTGCTAAGCCAGAGAGAGCAGTCTTCCAGAGTGCTCTGTAGTTTGAAACAGCATTTTACCTATGTATCATCTCACTTTGATTTTGATCCTAAAAATACTCCTTCTTAAATAGGTCATCATCAAATGGCCATTTTCAAATTTCCATTTTTCAAGGTATGGAAACAGGCTTTTGCTTAGTAACTTTCTTAAATTTGCATAGTTAATAAAGAACAAAATATTAAAACTAGGTCTTCTGATTGTGAGATCTGGCTACTACACCAAAATTTAATGAGGATTTCTTGGTGAGAAGGGAAATATAGAAAAATTTCGTTTCCTGAGATCTGTCAAAGGCTAAACCTTTGCAAGGATCATTTAGCTGGAGAATAAGTAAAATCTGCAATATACAGAGCAAATATGCATTGTTTTAAACACCCACAAATTAATATATGAATGCTTTTTACATTCTTTTACAAAGCATTTTACAGCTGTTCAGTTTTAAGTTGACAGACTTTTTACACATTTTTGCCCTTCAATATGTCAAAAATATTCCCCCTAAATTACACCACGTATCTTTAGGAGATGGTTTTCTAGCTATTTTTCAGAACTAGTGACATGGAGTGTAGGATGAAGTAAAGTTTTAAAATTTGATATTTATGATTGGGGACTGAGAAAAGTAGATTCTTAAAGACTCCTAAAAGATGAAAAATTGCACATTATAAATATCTGAAAGAGTTGCTAAAATTATTTTTTTTGTGATTCAGATGGGTAGGTGTGTTTTTATTGTAGATACAGTCATAGATTGAGTCTTCTATTTTTACTTATTTTTTAAACTCATTAGAACTTAGAAAAATTATTGTATATATACTCTTAAAAACTTACCCATAAACTGAATAATGAAGCTTTGAAAAGTAAAATTTTATTATTTGTTGATTAGAATATTATATACCAATACTCTGTGGTCACAAATATTTAAAAATAAGACTAACAAACTGGAAAAAAGGATTTAGTCAAATAGTGGTGAGATTATGTAATTTTTTTTCTTTGAAGAGTTTGGTTTCTAATGTTTTCATAAAATTACTGTGCATAATTTTTATAATAATTTAAAAAAAAACACTGGGAAAATAATTTAAAAGCTGGTATCCTTTGTTTAATAATTCTCTTTCTAGTCATTATTTGTTTATTTAATAATTTTTTTAGTCATTATTATAATATTTCTGTCCCATTGCAACTTACTATTTTCTGATTTTGAAGATTAATGGGATTAGTCATTAGTGCTTTATTGTCTAGCAGAATCAGAGGATTTTCACCAAAAAAGAAAAAGAAGAAAAGGATCTCACTGTAAGCCTGAATCATACCAGTAATTTTATTGGGCCTCAAAGTGCTCTCTGAGTCTGGAGGAAACACTCTGTGTAAAACTTGCAGACTCATCTGGTAGTGATTTGTCCATTTACTGTGTTTTGGACTTGCATCCTGGTCAGCTGTTGCCAAGAGAAGGCAGACAGGGGAATAAAATTATTATCAAGAAAAGGCTTGGAAACACACTGAATGAAGAAAACTGAGATAAACTCAAACAAAATTAAGGATGAAATGGATTCCAAGAAATAAAACGGGTTAGAAAAAGAAGTGGACTCAGTCCCTCCAGGATAGTTTTCTTTCTTTTTCTTGCTGCCCTTGACATATCAAGTATTAGTCTTTAAATTTATTTAATTAATTGGACAACTAGGAATAGATTTTCTCTAATATTTTGGTCAAATAGATTCTATGTCCTGAAAATTTGCCTTTGTTGTTACTCCTTCACCACTGCTTTAGTAGTTTTAAGTGTAATTTCTAGCAGGTTTATCTTATGAACTCACGATTTCTCAGATTCAGTTAATAAAATATGTAAATAATTAATGTAAAGAAATTTAAGAAAAAGATATAGTTTAAATATAAGAAAAAAACATTATGGGCCAAGGACTTTAAGTGTACTTGTACATCAAATGAGACCTATAGTTTAAATAAAAAGATACTGAATGAAGATAGAATTAAGTATATAAATCCCTGTTATATGTAACTCAAAAATATTTGTAACACACTTGAAGTTAAGTGTTCAGAAATCTTTGGATATGAAATGCATCCTTTAGGAGCTCACCAAACTTCATTAGATCTTTTGATACTTTTAAGTAGAGTAATTGTTATAATCACTATTATTTATTAGGGTACTCTAAGTTGATATTTACTAATAGGCTGAAGATAGAATTTATGCATTCAGTCAATAAATTGCAGTTGAACCTTCTGTCTTTGAGGAGCTGTTATCATAAAACAGACAACATTGTTGATGACCAAGAGGTAACAAATAGAAGACATTTAGATAATGTTTTTTTTTTGGTAATCTATCTGAAATGTAGAGAACTCAGAATGATGAAAATAGTTTATATATGCTCAAGTGAAAGTGAAAGTCACTCAGTTGTGTCCAACTCTTTGTGACCCCATAGACTATATAGTCCGTGGAATTTTCTAGGCCAAAATACTAGACTGGGTAGCCTTCCCCTTCTCCAGGGGATCTTCCCAACCCAGGGATGGAACCCAGGTCTCCCACACTGCAGGCAGATTCTTTACCAACTGAGCCACCAGGGAAGCCCAAGCATACTGGAGTGGGCAGCCTGTCCTTTTTCTAGAGGATCTTCCCACCCAGGAATTGAACCAGGGTCTCCTGCATTGCAGAACCAGGGTCTCCTGCATTGCAGACAGATTCTTTACCAGTTGAGCTACCAGGAAGATACCAGTAAGATAATTTAGAATGTCAGATTGATTCATATTTCTAAAATAGTAGTTTGTATGAAATGGGTAAATATTTGAGAGAATTGTTTATCCCACTTAAGAAGGTATTGTATAAAACAAGTGGAAAGAGCACTCTCTTGGCATCAGGCAAACCTGGGCTAAAATCCCAACACTACCACTTACAACCTGGATGATCTTGGGCAAATCATTTAAACAATTTATTCATATACAAGTACTTTGTAATTATATCTTACTTAGAGAATTCTTGCTGATAATGTAACTATAGTGCCTAGAATGACAACTGATACATAAAGGAGTTCAGTAAATAGTGGCCACAATTATTATAACAGTTCTAGTGATTGCTTTATTCTAAGCTTTTAAATTCATAACATTTCATAATTTTAAAAAATATAAGCTTCTTATGCTTTATTTTTTTATGTAAAGTTCTTCTAGGATTTCTTGATCATATTATTGTGACTGACTTAATCTTGAAATAGGTTGGAGAATGGTATGGGATAAATTAAAAGAAACCGGATGTTGGTGTGCTCAAGTTTACCATGTTGACTTTGTGCTAGTGAAATCACATTTATACTTCAGGACTGCTGCTACTTGGCAAAAGTATGACCCACTCCTATGAAAGAAAAAGAAAAAAGGGCAACTCATTAATTCCTCAACTATTGCAGGAGTTAGTACAGTTATTGTAGCCACTGCAATCTGTAGGGTGGGCATGTTTTTTGTTGCCAAAGCCATCTGTCACGGGTCTGTTAATCCTATTATTTAGGAAAGAAAAGGATTAGAAATTTTCTGGTTATATTTAAATTTTTGTATTAACAAAATATTTTAGAAATTTGTTATATAGCAATCTTTTAGGGTTCATCAGATCTTACTATTGTTTTCTTACTGTTCATTAAATAAGAGTTTGTCTTTTATTGCTTTACATTCAAAGCATGGTACCTAAGTTAGGGGAGAAGGCAATGGCACCCCACTCCAGTACTCTTGCCTGGAAAATCCCATGGACGGAGGAGCCTGGTAGGCTGCAGTCCATAGGGTCACTAAGAGTAGGACACAACTGAANGGCATGTTTTTTGTTGCCAAAGCCATCTGTCACGGGTCTGTTAATCCTATTATTTAGGAAAGAAAAGGATTAGAAATTTTCTGGTTATATTTAAATTTTTGTATTAACAAAATATTTTAGAAATTTGTTATATAGCAATCTTTTAGGGTTCATCAGATCTTACTATTGTTTTCTTACTGTTCATTAAATAAGAGTTTGTCTTTTATTGCTTTACATTCAAAGCATGGTACCTAAGTTAGGGGAGAAGGCAATGGCACCCCACTCCAGTACTCTTGCCTGGAAAATCCCATGGACGGAGGAGCCTGGTAGGCTGCAGTCCATAGGGTCACTAAGAGTAGGACACAACTGAGTGACTTCACTTTCACTTTTCACTCTCATGCATTGGAGAAGCAAATGGCAACCCACTCCAGTGTTCTTGCCTGGAGAATCCCAGGGACGGGAGAGCCTGATGGGCTGCCATCTATGGGGTCACACAGGGTTGGATATGACTGAAGTGACTTAGCAGCAGCAGCAGCAGCCTAAGTTATGGTCTTGCATGTTTTAAAAGTTTTTAAATAAAAGTTAATTGATTTATAAATTCCTATTTCCCTTTTTTTTAAGAAATGTAGCAATATGGAAAATGAGGTTGTGTATGTTCTAGGTTAAGGCTTTAAAAAGCCTTGCAGCATTATCTTATCCTGAGACACCATACATAGAATCCTGAATTAACTTATTAGAAGATGACAAATCTTATAGAAAAAGAGGTCCTGTTATAGAAAGATTATAAAGAGACGTTCAGCCAGACCTCAGTCATTCCTGACATACCAGACTATAACCTTGAAATGTTGATGAAGCCATCTTAGATCTTCATCTCAGGTCAGACTGCAAGCTGGCAGATGCATGAGTGAACTCAGTGAATACCTTATGGAGCAAACAAGCTGTCCAACTCGATGCAGTCCTTACCGCAGAATTGTTAGGAAATGAATTATTGTTCTCTTGTTTTAAGTACTAAATTTGAAGATTGTTATGCATCAATAATTAACTTATATTTTGTATAATAAAGTTATCTGTAATCCCATCACTTTGACAGAAATCAACAGTTTGGAATAATTCATATAGTGTAGAGAGTTTGTAATTTGCTTTTTAAAATTTAAAATTGTGTCATAAATATTTTCTTATGCAATTAAGAAATCTGTAAAATATTTAGATTTAAAAGAAAATACATAAAAATAAAATCAACAACCCAAACAAAAACATCATAAAAAGTCTTTTAAAAATGAGCAATGAATGTTCTTCTCTGTATTACTGATACCTTAAATGTATGTGGGATCTGGGTTGTGGGATCTGCAGATTATTTATCTATTGCTGTGAAATAAATCATCCCAAAACTTAATTACTTAAAATAATAATAAACATTTTTTGTCTCTCACATTTTCTCCCGGACAGGAATTCAGGAATGGTATAACTTGGTGGTTCTGGCTCTGGCATGAGATTTTCAACGGCACCCACTCCAGTACTCTTGCCTGGAGAATCCCATGGACGGAGGAGCCTGGAAGGCTGCAGTCCATGGGGTCGCTGAGGGTCAGACACGACTGAGTGACTTCACTTTCACTTTCCACTTTCATGCATTGGAGAAGGGAATGGCAACCCACTCCAGTGTTCTTGCCTGGAGAATCCCAGGGATAGGGGAGCCTGGTGGGCTGCCATCTATGGGGTCTCACAGAGTCAGACACGACTGAAGTGACTTAGCAGCAGCAGCCATCTTAAGCCTTTACTGTGCTATGCTTAGTTGCTCAATTATGTCTAACTCTTTGTGACCCCATGAAGTCTAGCACACCAGACTCCTCTGTCCATGGGGATTCTCAAGGTAAGAATACTGGAATGGGTTGCCATGCCTTCCTCCAGGTGATCTTCCCAACCCAGAGATCCCAGGTCTCCTGCATTTGCAGGCAGATTCTGTGCCATCTAAGCTACCGGGGAAGGAGTTATCTATTGCTATGAAATAAATCATCCCCAAACTCAATTGCTTAAAATAACAGTGAACATTTTTTTTTTGTCTCTCACAGCCCTTTATTAGGGCTGGAGTATTTACTTCTCAGATGTCTTGCTCAAGAGACTGAGAAGTTTATCCCTGTTGTTGGTTGGAAGCCTCAGTTCCCCCCTCTCCACAGGGCTGGTTGAGTGCTCTCAGGACATGATGGCTGGCTCACCCCCCATCATGTGACCCAAGAACTGAAAGTGAAATCCTGCAGTGCCTTTTATGACTAGCCTCAGAAGTTACATACTGTTACTTCTGTGGTATCATTTTAGTCATTCTGGTCAGCCCTATTCAGTAATATATGTATCACCTTTGCTGAAATATAGAATGATATAAATGACCATTAGAAATATACTGACTATAATAAAAGCTGACAGAATATTGAACCAAAATGGATATAGGATGAAAATAGTTTTATTGAAATATAACCTTAGGACTTGAGGATTGTATAGCTATGCAAAACAAGGTTTATATGTTCTGTTTGGAAGGAAAATTTGATTTATACTTAAAAATCATCAATGGTGAAGAATAGGTTAATAAGTGAAGAGATTAAGAAACTAAGTTGGATTTCAGTATTTTAGTGAAATGATATATTAAGAAAAATCTTCTGCCATTGAGTTAAAATAATTCTCTGTTGAAGATTAAGTTATGCAGAAAGCTGAGCTGAAAAGTAACTTAAAACTATTTTAAAAAGCAGTAACACTGAGTTAAAGTACATAGTATTAAACTATATAAAGTGAAGTAGAGTTGAGATATTTTCTGATGGATAAAATTAGTTTATAATGTAGATAATCAATCTGGAAAATGCAAGTATTTTCAAAGAGTTATTGTTATGTTTTTAAGTAACAGTTTTCCTTTATTGCTTTATCCACAAAACCAAAACTGATTCATGATAATCCTGATAGACTAAAACTGGAAGATACTTTGGCAATCAGTGAGAGAGTTTTCCCATAATACAATAATTTCTTCCTATAGCTTTTTGATAGATATATTTCTTATACTTGTATATCTCTGTTGGACAATTGTAATTTTTTAAATTTTATTTTAAAAATATTGAGTCAAAATGTAACATGTTATAATCTATGAATTTCTGTCTTTAGAATAGCAAATAGTTTTTCCTGCTTCTCCATGACAGCCTTCAAGTGTCTTCCTTCATCTTGCTTTTTGATGTCATATATACCAAGATCTAGGTTATTCACAGGCAGCATTTATTATTCTGTAGGACTTCATTTTCCTCACTGTGCCATTGTAAAAGCAGTTTCAAAATGTGACTAGAAAATACAGATATACATTGATCTGATAGAATTTGAATTTAATACTTTACTAGAAGTATAAACCTCATGAAGGCAGGGACTGTATATTTTTACTCATCACATACCTACTGCTTAGCAAGTTGTCTAGCACATAATAAACATTTACTGAATAAATCATGAATGAATAAGGCTCAACTTAGCATATGTGCTCCTAGGTTTGTTCCTTTCTTAAAATTTCAGGGTTACTTTACTAGTGGATGATAGTACTTTGTGGAGAAAGAAATAGCAACCCACTCCAGTATTCTTGCTTGTGAAATCCCATGGACAGGGGAGCCTGGTGAGCTACAGTCTGTGGGGTTGCAAAAGAATCAGATGTGACTTAGTGACTAAACAACAACAACAACAGTACTTTGCACTTTTTAAAAGTTTATTTCAACATTTCAAAATATCTTGTGGATAAATTAGTGGACCATCCCTATATTATTGTACAATGTCTGTTTTTCATTGCACTAGTACTACTCTAGTGCCCTAAAAGCATTTTTTTTTTTTTAATCATGAAAAGGACAAGTAATGGCTGTGAAAAGAAGAGAGGCGAAAAGCAAGGAGAAAAGGAAAGATATAAGCATCTGAATGCAGAGTTCCAAAGAATAGCAAGAAGAGATAAGAAAGCCTTCTTCAGCGATCAATGCAAAGAAATAGAAGAAAAGAACAGAATGGGAAAGACTAGAGATCTCTTCAAGAAAATTAGAGATACCAAGGGAACATTTCATGCAAAGATGGGCTCGATAAAGGACAGAAATGGTCTGGACCTAACAGAAGCAGAAGATATTAAGAAGAGGTAGCAAGAATACATGGAAGAACTGTACAAAAAAGATCCTCATGACCCAGATAATCATGATGATGTGATCACTAATCTGTAATGTGAAGTCAAGTGGGCCTTAGAAAGCATCACTATGAACAAAGCGAGTGGAGGTGATGGAATTCCAGTTGAGCTGTTTCAAATCCTGAAAGATGATGCTGTGAAAGTACTGCACTCAATATGCCAGCAAATTTGGAAACCTCAGCAGTGGCCACAGGACTGGAAAAGGTCAGTTTTCATTCCAATTCCAAAGAAAGGCAATGCCAAAGAATGCTCAAACTACTGCACAATTGCACTCATCTCACATGCTAGTAAAGTAATGCTCAAAATTCTCTAAGCCAGGCTTCAGCAATATGTGAACCATGAACTCCNAAGAAGGCTGAGCACCGAAGAATTGATACGTTTGAACTGTGGTGTTGGAGAAGACTCTTGAGAGTCCCTTGGACTTCAAGGAGATCCAACCAGTCCATTCTGAAGGAGATCAACCCTGGGATTTCTTTGGAAGGAATGATGCTAAAGCTGAAACTCCAGTACTTTGGCCACCTCATGCGAAGAGTTGACTCATTGGAAAAGACTCTGATGCTGGGAGGGATTGGGGTCAGGAGGAGAAGGGGACAACTGAGGATGAGATGGCTGGATGGCATCACGGACTCGATGGACATGAGTCTGAGTGAACTCCGAGAAATGGTGATGAACCGGGAGGCCTGGCGTGCTGCGATTTATGGGGTCGCAAAGAGTCGGACATGACTGAGTGACTGAACTGAACTAAACATTATGCCCAGTTGGAGAGGAAAGTTGGACAAGATCAGTTCTGTGAATTGAAATAAGATCACATAACAAGGATAGCCTCTTTATTCTTATAAGTTCAACAATGGAATTTTGTACCAATACCTTTTTGAAGATAACAACAACATCAAAACAAACAAAAAAAAACAAACAAAAACCAGAAACCAAAGAACTTCTTTCTTGCATTTGGAAATTGTTAGATTTAGATCTGGCTCAGAATGAAGAACTCTTATTCACCATCTACACATTTGCATTGTCTACACATTTTCTTGAATTTACTTAAGCTGTTTGTCTTAAGTATAGACCTAGCTTGGTTTTATTAAACTTTTAGTAACTGACAGAATCAAAGTCAAAGTTAAGAGGCTTACTTTAAATTGAAGCTGTTTATTGAGATGAGCTGGGGTGATTTTAGCTTTCATGTCAACCTTAAGTGGAATCTACTTACCTGCTCTGGTCATTCAAGAATTACTGTTAAAGTTGCCAAAACACTTGCATTAGAAAGCACCAACTGAGTTACTCAGTTGCCATCCAACTAATCAAGGTGTAGTTAGTTTGTTGGAGCAAAGTAAGGTGCCCCTAAAACTTAGAAACAAGACTACTTTCTAAATGTAAGACAAAATTCATTGAGTTTTATATGAAGTTAGGTATCTGCAGAAATTGTTAATGTGTGCCTGAGGTTGTCCATGGTTTAGATAAAATACTCTTCCAAACTCAGTTTGCTCAGATTCTTACGTACAAAACTATTTTATGATTAGTAAGTCAGTCTTCCAGATGTTTTGATTTGAAAGGTCTACTTCCTTGAATAATAATAATAGATAGACCCGTGTCCATGGTTACTGGAAAAAAATATTCCTCATTATAAATGAATGTGTTGCTCCATGAATCAGCCTCTGGTGAATTTAGCTAACCTAAATCAGTATTTAAGAGCCTATTCAACTCTAGGTGCATTGAGAACACCAAAAAGATACAGGTATTATAGCGTTAACTCTTTTTACATCTGTGTGGATAGCCAACACCTTTCTTTCCTTCTTTTTCATCCCTAATTTCTCACTTTGAATATTCTAAAGAATTCCACTGTAGTTATTAATACAGTGAATAGATATCACTATCATCATTATTTGTTAAAATTCTAATTTGAGCAAATAATTTTAGCAGTATGCAAAGTACTAATTGGCTCAGCTTATTAAAGTTTTCTGAGATGTGAGCTGAATTTGACAGTAATAAAGGCTGACTTGTCAGATTGTGTGTTTGCCTAATATTTTGGTGCCATCCACCCAACAATAACTATGTACCAGCATATTTATCATAATGTCTGTAAAGAATATTTCAGAAGTGTATAAAATTATCTAGCTCAAAATGTTTATAAGAGATTCACTTTCTATGAGTGAAGCATGAAATGTAAGCATTGAAATAGAAGTAGGATTACCAGATTTTACATGGAAAATTCTGGTATCCTAAGTAAGGAATTTTTTCTGATTCAAGAGAGTTCCTAAGAACTACTATAATCTATTTATAGAACTATGAAAACTAAGAATATAAATATTTATTCAGATAATATAATAGCAGTAAAATATAACGTGGGTATGGGAGGCAAAAATGGCACCCCCAAAGATATATTTTCTCCGTCACTCCTAGATCCTTGATGTTACCTTATATAGCAAAAGATATTAAATATAAATATTTAAATATAAAAAGGTAAAATTAATGATCTGAGAGGAAGAACTTATCCTGAATTATCTAGTGGGCCTTAAATGCAATCACATATTCTTAGAAGAGAGAGGCAGAGGGAGATTAAACAGAGGAAGAGAAGATACACTGAGAACAAGGCAATATGAAGGCAGAATAGAGAGAGATGTGGCCACAAGCCAAGGGATGCCAATAGCCACTAGAAGCAGTGTAGGGAGAGAGCAAATTAGCCAAGATGGCCTGCCTCTTCAGGCTCTCTCATCAGGTGTTTTTGTAAATAATTACTATGTAACAGTTGAGATCACTTATAGCACTGCACATGGGCTTCAGGAAGTACTGGCTTGGTACTTGCTACTTTGTGCTTTATGCATGTATGAGCTCCACCTAAAAGTGTAGTGGCCTTACTGATGTTTCACTGGCTGTATCCACTGGGTCAGGCACAAGAGGAGAGAATGTAGTATGTCTGCTGCTATGGCTGCTCTGTCAGCCAGGAGAGAATAAACGGGTCTGCAGTTCCTATGATTCCTGGAGTCTTCTTCCAGCCTCTTAGCTCATGCCTTGCCTACCCTGGATTCAACGAAAAACAACTGGCGTACAGGATCAGCAAAACAAGCTGGAAGAGGCAAAGAGTGAATTCTGTCTCCAGAGATAGTGGGGCTTTATGAAACCTTGATTTTGGACTTCTGACCTCCAGAACTCAAAGAGAATAAATTTCTGTTGTTTTAAGTTAGCAAATTTGGATAACAGTCAGGGGAACCTAATACAGTAGGTGTAGGTTTGCAGAAGTTTTGTTTCCCTCTCTAACTTCAAAATCATACTACTATTTTTGCTGGTGAGATACAGGTGGAAAGCAAACAGTTAGTTGGACCTTTGATGAAATGCATTGTGATCTTCTTACATGTTTATATGATATTTTGCTACGTTAAATTATCTTCCTTCATTTTTTAATAAGGAATGCATACATACTCTTGGCTTAAAAAAATTTGACTACACTGATAAACATGTTTATCAAAATGATAAACATTAGGTTGTAGTCTACCTCAACACAATTTGTTTGTCATGATTTGTTGATATGTTAACAAAAACACAATGACAGCACATGATGCTTAGTTTCTTTGCTCTTTGACTTCCCTTATGTCACAAAAGAAGCACTTATCTATTAATAGGGTCTCTGATTGAGTTTTTGCACTTACAGACATGTCACATAGAGACTCTTTGTTTTCTTTTGCCTTCATTCTCTGAAATTTTTTTAAGTTTCTGTTGAGTGCCAGGTAACTCAGAATGCTGAGAACATGGTGGTGGTTCGGTCAGAGAGGACCCTTGTCTCTTAGAGTCAGTTCTAGCCCATTAGTGCTTTTGCACAAATTAGCAAAAGGTCCTTTCCGCAGTCACAGCTGCGAGGATACAAGATTTGTCCAGCTAAATAAAGCTGGGGTTTAGCCTCACTTGCTCCCTTGGCTGGGTACTTTTGTGCCCAACCTGTACTGCTATCAGCAGAACCCTGGCTTTGTCTCAAGAAGATTGGTATGTAGCCATAGCAGATGGTTTTCTCAGTACCCCCAGCACTTCTTTTTACTTTGAAAAAGAGACAAAAAAGTTTCTGGGTGACTGAATAGAGCAGGCTCCATTTCCAAATAAGGTTGCATATACCTATGAATGGAGAAACTGGTGAATATTGCTAGTTTCTGCTCCTGCATGCTTTCTCCCATAGAAGCTGGTAGATTTTATCTTGACAGGTTTTCATGAACTTAATTCTGTCCCTCAGGTCAGAGAATTTATGTTCTGTGTTTTCTAGAAGGTAAAATGTCAATGAATTAGAGAAGAAACCTACTCCTGTGATGCTGAGGATTATTCTGTGGGCCCTGGACTGCTAAAATTTGTGGAGAGGTGCTAATAGGCTATGAGAAACTATTTGGGAGGATGATATATTGAATGGAAAAATATTACAAGAACAGAAGTGGCCAGAGCTACACCACAGATGTGTATGGAGAAAACACTGCTCTTTTTGGACTGCACAAAATTATCGCATGACAAGGATGAAGAAACGTCTTGAATTCTCAGTATAATCTGTCTTCTTTTTAACAGCAGCAAAGGTACATGTGGATAAATGGTTCATGTATTTTCCATAAGTAAAGGTAATATTTGCATTGTTCAAAAGAGGAAATTATTAACCATTGGAAAACTTGAGAATACTGTGGGGTTTAAGGGGTATGTGTGTGTTAGGGGGAACGTGTGTGTGTGTGTGCGTGTGCACGTGCACATGTGTACACGGTAATTAGATGTCTTTTGCTTTAAAAAGATAACGGGAGATATTTTGCTTTAAAAAGATAATGGGAGAATAAAGTTTCTTCATCTTTCTCTATCATAGCATAGGGATTTAGGGACAGAAAAATAACTGATAAGTGATCCTTTTTAACAAAAAAGAAAAAAAAAAGCCTGAATCAGTAATCTAGCTTGCCAAATGAAGTCTGATATATAGAAAGATTTGTATTTTAGGGATGGGGCTGAGTGGGAGTGGAGGAAAAGATGTGAAGGGGGAAAAAGTAACCAACAGCAGGCTGCAGATAGTTAGGACAGAGCCAAGAAAGACAGAGCCAAGATCTGGAAGATTCATTCCATTCTAAAATAAGTATCTCTACAGCTTAGTTAAGTTGAGAGAATGGTTTATGTTAAAATTGACTGTATGTGGGATAGCTTACTATAAATACTCTCTTAAGGTGACTGAACTACTCATTCAGTTATAATTAAGTTGGTCAAAATATATAAAGTTCCTTCTTTGAGTTCTAATTATTCAAATAGGTTGGTACTACATTTGTACAATTGAGTGTGATATAAAATTGCACTTGACTAGAAAGTGAGGTATCTTAAAAGTAGCCTGATTATTTTTTACTTACTTTTTTTTTGGCAAGGAACAGAAAAATCCCTGTAAAGAGTCATTCTTTTTTTCTTCAATTCCCATATTTGTATTGAACATGAAAAGCAGAGTGCATCTTCTTATACAGTACCCTCACAGATTAGATAAGAAAGGCCATAAGGTTAAATGTCTCTCGTTTATATAACTCTAGTTGTGGACTTGGAACACAGCTATAAAACTCAAGTGGGTTCCATCCCAAGCAAAACTGACTTTTTTTGTTTTCAGGTACAGGACAATATGTTTGGAAATCAGACCTAATCTCCTGACTATAACTGACATCAGATAGATCTGAAAAGACACCGACTGAACCAAACACAGATATACTCGACCAATGAGTTTTCATTTGAGAGAACAGCGGCATGTGGCAGTGGTGGCTTCAGTAATATACATTATAAACTGTATCTTCTGTACCACATGAAGCAGTGACAGCCTTCTTTCTTGACTTCTCATGAAGGCCTGGTTCTGACTGAGTCTGTTGATGGTCAGCCTGCATTTCTGTTTCCTGAATGCTGACTCACAGTCTCCTCTCTCCCAGCCCACCCAATAGGCATCCTTATAAATAGAAAGATGTGTTCACAAAAGAGGAAGTGGTAAGACCCAGGAAAAACATTTTACTGCTCTAGAGAGCTCTTTTTTCTCTGGAAAGTTTCTGAAACATGCCAAACTATCAGAAACAATTCCCAGATCCCAGCTTAGGAAGAGTTTAGTATCTACTGGAAGGCAGCATAATGTAGTGATTAAAAATACTAAAGTCAGATTTCCTGGATTTGCATTTTAGCTCCTGCAAGACTACATGGCTTCAGACTAGTTAGCTAACTTCTCTCTGTGCCTCATTTTCCTCATTATAAAATGGTGATAATAACAATACCCATCTTATAGGGTTATTGTCAGAATTGAGTTAAAAAGTGGTCAGAATAGTAAGCAGTCTAATTCTTTTAAAATACTTTGAGCATTGCCAGCAAGATACTATTAATATAAATTATCTGCCCAGTAGAGTTTCCTAATGCTTTGCATTTTGTATTAGAAATCACTCAGAGTAATGGCACCCTACTCCAGTACTCTTGCCTAGAAAATCCCATGGACGGAGGAGCCTGGTAGCCTGCAGTCCATGGGGTCACGAAGAGTCGGATACAACTGAGCGACTTCCCTTTCACTTTTCATTTTCACGCGTTGGAGAAGGAAATGACAGCCCACTCCAGTGTTCTTGCCTTGAGAATCCCAGGGACAGGGGAGCCTGGTGGGCTGCTATCTATGGGACTGCAGAGTCGGACACGACTGAAGTGACTTAGCAGCAGTAGCAGAACAAAATTAAGACATATTTGTTACAGGGACAAGGACCATAAATTGGAAAAAAGGCCAGGGTTATATTTAATTATCTGTGATAAAGGGTTTGGGTTGTTGCAGGACTCTCTATAGCTCTCCTGATTAAAGGCTAGTTTTGTCTCAGAACTGAACTCAAGACTGTTTTCAAATGAGGACTAAAGTTGGTTGGCCAAGCTTTGGTGCTAGGTCTAGTTAGCATCCAACCAGGTTAGTTAACCCAAATGACATTATGATGGCAGTTAAAAAAAAAAGACTAAAGAAGTATGATTTGGAAGAAATATTGGACTTGTTTATTTCCATAAGGGAAGTAAGATGAGTGACTGGAGTTTTCATGAAAGCAACTTGGGCTCCATATGAGGAAATAGTTTTCAACCACAACTGTTTTAAAATAGAAAAGGCTGCCTTAGTAGGTAATAAGCTTTCACACTAAAAATGTTCCAGGAGAAACTGGCCTGCTACTAATCAGAAATGTACCTGTATGTTCGTCTGTAAAGTGAGGATAACCACCAGGGTTGTTATAAGGATTAAAGGAGATAATATGCATATGGCAGTTAGCATGGGGCTTGACACATTATAAATGTTCCATGAATGGTAACTGCTGATACTACCATAACCACCATCATTGCTACTATCATTATTATTATTAATTAGAATTTTTAATTTAGCAAAGATACTGTACTATATAATCTCTCTAGTTTTTATTAAAATAGGTGGTTAGCTTATGCTAACCATTTTAAGGTCTTCTTCCACTTAGGAAGTTTAAAATACTTAGAAATGGGAGACATTTTGTGTTGTAGAATGTGGTGTTACTCTTCATGTGTTTATTATGCTAGCTCCTTTGACTATTCTATTTATTATTCTCTACTTTATTTAGAATGGTTTAACCTGTGTGTAGTTCAGCTGTATTCTTTGTTAGTATAGTAATTATAGACTTTCTTCTGTTTATAAAGATGAAAAGGAGATGGGATAAAGAGACGAAAGAAGTTTCAAGTTTAAATACCAAGGTATTTTATTTCTCAGCTGGTGAACAGGTTAGATGAGAATTATTTTAGAGAAAAAAAATGGCATCTTGTTTATTTTCTCTTGAAGGATTCATTTTGTTCTATACTCACACTTTGAAAGTTTTAATACTTTTTTTTTTGTGATTGTGTCTTTTCTTGCAAAAAGAAATTGAGTTAGAAATAAAACAAAGATCAGCATATTTCCTTTCAAGGCGAAGGAGTAGAATTTGCAGCAGCAAGATTAGAACAAAAAATTTAAATGAGGTGCATGTTTAAATGAAGGAAAAAAGTGAAAACTATTATTTTTTCTTTTGCTCTAAGTATATTCTCTGATATACAGTATTTTATATCACTACAGAAACCTCTAATTATTCTCATTCTGTATTCATTGATGGTGAGGTAGGGCTCCATAGAACAAATGAAAGATTTCAGATTTATCATATCTATGAGGAAATAGGGAACAAGAAAAAGGAACACAGACAGTGAGGTTATAAAGGGTTCAGAATCATAAATGGTTTTGCTGTATAATCCCTACTCTCTTAGCAGATGATAAATGGAAGCCCTGTTGGGGTTTGGCTTCATTTTTGTTTTTTCGTCTGTATGCAGTTTACTTAGATTCTCTTCTTCAAGGTTTTTTTTTCACCCTTGCCTATAGGCCTACAGAGGCAATCAAGACTGAACAATAGGTGCCTTCTTATTTCAAGTGGGTAATTTGCATTTCTGAGGATCTCCTGACTGGATTAAACACATTTCCCAGAGGCTTCTGCAACTGGGGGAATACTCCTTCTAGAAATTTACTTCATCTTTAGCAGGGTAGGGTGTTGCTCAGCTTTCACACTCCTGAGAAGCACAAAGCACCTGAATTTGCACAAAGTAATTGTTTCATTTCCGCTGTGATTCAGTTATTCATAAATTCAGAAGGGTTGAGTACATACTCTTTCCTAATTTTCATACTGTTTACTTGAGTGTTTTGCTTAAAATGAAGGTGTGAAAGAGCAGGAAACTAGAATTTTGAAAACCTGTTCTTGAGTTCTGATTTTAGGTCAACTCCTTTGCCATACTGAACCTCAGTTTCCCCATTTGTAACTTGAGGGATTGCCACCCTTTGGAGCTTTGAGAGATGAAAACTCTATGCATAGATAACACTGACAGACCCTTCTTTACTTTGGGCAAAAACAAAATACTTTGGGAGCAGGCTTTATAGTGGAAGTGGTATCTTAGTTAGTCTAGAATGGAAGGGAATTCAGTAATGAACAGTCCATACTATAATATGAATAGGCCAAAGAGAAGAGATTGGAGTTCTGGACTATATAGAGGAAGCAGCACTCAAAATGGAGCCTCAGGGAGGTTGGAGAGGTAAGAGGAAAAGCTAGAGGAAAAAAAAAAAAAAAAGCTAGACTCCTGGAGGCAAGGAGGAAGTCCTGCCAGATGTCACTAAGGTGAAAGTGAAGGTCGCTCAGTAGGGTCCAACTCATTGTGGACCTCCTGGACAGTCTATGAAATTTTCCAGGCTAGAACACTGGAGTCCATATACTTTTCCTTCTCCAGGGGATCTTCCCAACCCAGGGATCGAACCCAGGTCTCCTGCATTGCAGGTGGATTCTTTACCAGTTGAGCCACAAAGGAAGCCCAAGAATACTGGAGTGGGTAGCCTATCTCTTCTCCAGAGGATCTTCCCAACCCAGGAACTGAAGCTTCAACTGGGGTCTCCTGCATTGCAGGTGTATCCTTTACCAACTGAGCTATGAGGGAAGCCCCCAGATGTTACTAAGGGCCCACTTAAGGCTCACGTCTATTAGAACATATAACAGTTGGAGACTTTTTTCATGAAGTTGGTTGGAATAGCAGGACAGAATATTGTGTTGGGTTTAATAGTAAATGTGGAGACAAAGTATAGATTATTATTTACGTAATAATAAAGAACCATAAAGAAGCTTGGCTATTTGGTTGGGAAAAGAAGGAGAGATATAGTAATAGATAGAGAAACATAGGGTTAAAAGATATTTTTTTTTAAAGGAGGAGAGATATTGATATATTTATATATTAAGGGAATAAAGACAAATAGTGAAGGGATAGTAGATGCAAGCCAAGAAAGATGCCAGCCAAAGCCCTGCTTAAAATTCTCCGGTCTCTTGGGACTGACATATACAGTCTTTTGATTTCTAACTGTTCTTACCTTGCTGGCTTTATCTCTAATCATCCTCTGCATGGTCTTGAACTCTCCAGTGCAACTGAATGAAGTATGGTACTTCCTTTATATCATTACAGATGCTAATCAAGATGACCTTCCTTTTTCTCCTTCTCCTTCTTCTTTTTTGGCCTGGCTAATTTTCAGTTCAGTTCAGTTCAGTCACTCAGTCGTGTCCAACTCTTTGCGACCCCATGGACTGCAGCACGCTAGGCTTCCCTGTCCATTGCTGACTCCCAGAGCTTGATCAAACTCATGTCCATTGATGATGCCCTCCAACCGTCTCATCCTCTGTCGTCCCCTTCTCCTCCTGCCTTCAATCTTTCTCAGCATCAGGGTCTTTTCTAATGAGTCAGTTCTTTCCATTAAGTGGCCAAAGTATTGGAGTTTCAGCTTTAGCATCAGTCCTTCCAATGAATATTCAGGACTGATTTCCTTTATATCCGAGGTTGAATCTCCTTGCTCTCTGGGGTACTTTCAAGAGTCTTCTCCAACACCACAGTTCAAAAACATCAATTCTTCAGTATTAAGCTTTCTTTATGGTCCAACTCTCACATCCATACATGACTATTGGAAAGTTTGACTATACAAACTTTATCAGCAAAGTAATGTCTCTGCTTTTTAATAGCTGTCTAGGTTGGTTGGTCATAGCTTTTCTTCCAAGGAGCAAACATCTTTTAATTTCATGGCTGCGGTCACCATCTGCAGTGATTGTGGAGCCCAAGAAAATGAAGTTTGTCACTTTCCATTGTTTCCCCATCTATTTGCCATGAAGTGATGGGGCTGGATGCTATGATCTTAGTTTTTTGAATGTTGAGGTTTAAGCCAACATTTTCACTCTCCTCTTTCACTTTCATAAAGAGACTCTTTAGTTCTTCATTTTCTTCCATAAGGGTGGTGTCATCTGCATAGCTGAGGTCATTGATATTGCTCCCAGCAATCATGATTCTGGACTAATTTTCACTTATCCTTAAAGCTTTGTTCAGATGATCCCTTTCTCTGGGAAACATTTCCTGTCATCTTTGTCCTCCACCCTCACCTTAGCCAGGGTTAGTCACTTCAATTGAAATTCCTTTAAAATTCTTTGTATACTTTTATGTTATTAATCATGTAATATTAAGTTTTAAAAATTTGTCTACTTCCCGTAGGTGGCCACGAATTTCTGAAGGTCAGACAGCACTACTTGAGAAGTAAATGCTCAAAAAATGTTTATTAAACAAGGCAAGGAGGACAACACTTGAGAATCACAGTGTTAAAATCAACTCTGCTGTTTCAAAGATTGTTGATTAAATGTCTCTTTGTTTCCCAGTTTTATTCTAAAATAATTGCAGCTTTCTTGATTGTGAGAAAGAACTACTAGTAAGGCAGATAGTTAGTAGTCATGTTGCCACCTGTTCTAAGGTGAGGACAGACTCCATTAATCAATTACTATACTTGCTCACACTGCTTGAAAGTTGCCTCTTTACATGGTAATGGATCAGTGTTGAGAGACAGGAGACAGGGATCAAGACCATCCCCATGGAAAAGAAATGCAAAAAAGCAAAATGGCTGTCTGGGGAGGCCTTACAAATAGCTGTGAAAAGAAGAGAGGTGAAAAGCAAAGGAGAAATGGAAAGATATAAGCATCTGAATGCAGAGTTCCAAAGAACAGCAAGAAGAGATAAGAAAGCCTTCTTCAGCGATCAATGCAAAGAAATAGAGGACAAGAACAGAATGGGAAAGACTAGAGATCTCTTCAAGAAAATTAGAGATACCAAGGGAACATTTCATGCAAAGATGGGCTCGATAAGGGACAGAAATTTTATGGACCTAACAGAAGAAGAAGATATTAAGAAGAGGTGGCAAGAATACACAGAACAGCTTTACAAAAAAGATCTTCACGACAAAGATAATCATGATGGTGTGATCACTCATGTAGAGCCAGACATTCTGGAATGTGAAGTCAAGTGGGCCTTAGAAAGCATCACTGCAAACGAAGCTAGTAGCTAATGGAGGTGATGGAATTCCAGTTGAGCTGTTTAAAATCCTGAAAGATGATGCTGTGAAAGTGTTGCACTCAATATGCCAGCAATTTTGAAAAACTCAGCAGTGGCCACAGGACTGGAAAAGGTCAGTTTTCATTCCAATCCCAAAGAAAGGCAATGCCATAGAATGCTCAAACTACCACACAATTGCACTCATCTCACATGCTAGTAAAGTAATGCTCAAAATTTAAGCCTGGCTTCAGCAATATGTGAACCGTGAACTTCCTGATGTTCAAGCTGGTTTTAGAAAAGGCAGAGGAACCAGAGATTAGATTGCTGACATCTGCTGGATCATGGAAAAAGCAAGAAAGTTCCAGAAAAACATCTATTTCTACTTGATTGACTATGCCAAAGCCTTTGACTGTGTGGATCACAATAAACTGGAAAATTCTGAAAGAGATGAGAATCCCAGACCACCTGACCTGCCTCTTGAGAAATCTGTATGCAGGTCAGAAAGCAACAGTTAGAACTGGACATGGAACAACAGACTGGTTCCAAATAGGAAAAGGAGTACATCAAGGCTGTATATTGTCACCCTGCTTACTTACCTTATATGCAGAGTACATCATGAGAAACGCTGGACTGGAAGAAACACAAGCTGGAATCAAGATTGCCGGGAGAAATATCAGTCACCTCAGATACGCAGATGACACCACCCTTATGGCACAAAGTAAAGAGGAACTAAAAAGCCTCTTGATGAAAGTGAAAGAGGAGAGTGAAAAAGTTGGCTTAAAGCTCAACATTCAGAAAA
>SJYV01042803.1:0-13601 GCA_006410875.1 Neotragus pygmaeus | reverse complement strand
TTTTGAACTGTGGTGTTGGAGAAGACTCTTGAGAGTCCCTTGGACTGCAAGGAGATGCAACCAGTCCATTCTGAAGGAGATCAGCCCTGGGATTTCTTTGGAAGGAATGATGCTAAAGCTGAAACTCCAGTTCTTTGGCCACCTCATGGAAGAGTTGACTCATTGGAAAAGACTCTGATGCTGGGAGGGATTGGGGGCAGGAGGAGAAGAGGACAACTGAGAATGAGATGGCTGGATGGCATCACGGACTCGATGGACATGAGTCTGAGTGAACTCTGGGAGTTGGTGATGGACAGGGAGGCCTGGCATGCTGCGATTCATGGGGTCGCAAAGAGTTGGACACGACTGAGTGACTGAACTGAATTGGATCAGTGTTGACACTTGGGGCAAAACCTATTTGCTGTTTTGCAGTCTCTTGTTTTTCTTAAACCTTTTCTTTGTTCTTGTTATTCAGTTGCTAAGTCATGTCCTACTCTTTACGATGCTATGGACTATAGCATACCAGTCTTCTCTCCTCCACTGTCTACCAGAGTCTGCTCAAATTCATGTTCATTAAGTTGGTGATACCATCTAACCACCTCATCCTTGGATATCCCCTTCTCATTTGCCTTCAGTCTTTCCCAGCAGCATGGTCTTTTCCAAAGAGTCAGATCTTCACATCAGGTGGCCAAGGTATTGGAGCTTCACCTTCAACATCATTCCTTCCAATGAATATTCAGGACTGATTTCCTTTAGGATCGACTGGTTTGATCTCCTTGCACTTCAAGGGACTCTCAAGAGCTTCTCTAGCACCACAGTATGAAAGTATCAGTTGTTTGGTGCTCAGCCCTCTCTGTGGTCCAACTCTCACACCCGTACATGACTACTGGAAACTCCATAACTTTGACAGTATGAACCTTTGTGGGCAAAGTGATGTCTCTGCTCTTTTTTTTTTTTTTTTTTTTATGCTTTCTAGGTTTGTCATAGTTTTCCTTCCAAGGAGCAAATGTCTTAATTTTATGGCTGTAGTCACCATCCACAGTGATTTTGGAACCCAAGATAATAAGATCTGTCACTGCTTCCACGTTTTCCTCTTCTTTTTGCTATGAAGTGACAGGACCAGATACCATTTGATCAGAGTCATTCATTGTTGAGTTTTAAGCCAGCTTTTTTGTTCTCCTCTTTCACCTTCATCAAGAGGCTCTTTAGTTCCGCCTCAATTTCTGCCATTAGAGTGGTATCATCTGCATATCTGAGGTTGTTGATATTTCTCCTTGGAATCTTGATTCCAGTTTGTGATTCATCCAGCCTAGTGTTTCATATGATGTACTCTGCATATAAGTTAAATAAGCAAAGTGACAATATACAACCTCGTCATACTCCTTTGCCAATTTGGAATGAGTCAGTTGTTCCATATCCAGTTCTAACTGTTGCTTTTTGACCTGTGTACAGGTTTCTGAGGAGACAGGTAAAATGGTCTGGTTGTATGGTCTTCTAAAGAATTTTTCACACTCTGCTGTAATCCACACAGTCTATCACTTTAGTGTAGTCAATGAAGCCGAAGTGGATGTTTTTTTCTGGAATTCTCTTGCTTTCTCCATGGTCCACCGAATGTTTGGCAGTTTGGTCTCTGATTCCTCTGCCTTTTTTAAACCCAGCTTGTGAATCTGGAAGTTCTTGGTTCATGTCCTGCAGAGGCCCAACTTGAAGGATTTTAAGCATAACCTTGCTAACATGTGAAATGAGTGCTATGGTATGGTAGTTCTTTGGTATTGCCCTTCTTTGGGATTGGAATGAAAACTGAACTTTTACAATCCTGTGGCCACTGCTGAGTTTTCTAAATTTGCTGGCATATTGAGTGCAGCCCTTTAACAGCATCATCTTTTAGGATTTTAAATAGCTCTGCTAGAATTCTGTCACTTTCACTAACTTTGTTCATAATAATGCTTCCTAAGGGCCACTTGACTTCACACTCCAGAATGTCTGGTGAGTGATCACACCATCATGGTTATCAGGGTCATTAAGACCTTTTTGTGCAGTTCTTCTGTGTATTCTTGCCACCTCTTCTTAATTTCTTCTGCTTCCGTTAGATCCTTACATTTTCTATCCTTTATTGTGCCTATCCTTGCATGAAATGTTCACTTGAAATCTCTAAGATTATTGAAGAGATCTCCAGCCTTTCCCCATCTACTCTTTTCCTCTGTTTCTTTGCATTGTTCATTTAAGAAGGCCTTCTTATCTCTTGCTATTCTCTGGAACTCTGCATTCAGTTAGGTGTATATCTTTCTCCTTCTCTCTTGCCTTTCACATCTTTCCTCAGCTATTTGCAAAGCCTTTCAGACAACCACTTTGCCTTCTTACATCTCTTTTTCTTTGGGATGGGTTTGGTCACTGCCTCCTGTACTGTATTAAAACCTCTGTCCATAGTTCTTCAAGCCCTCTGTCTACTGGATCTGATCTCTTAAATCTTTTCATCACCTCCACTATATAATCATAAGGGATTTCATTTAGGCCATACTTGAATGGTCTAATGGTTTTCCCTTTCTTCAACTTCAGCCTGAATTTTGTAAAAAGGAGCTTATGATCTGAGCCACAATCATCTCAGGTCTTATTTTTACTGACTGTATAGAGGTTCTCTATTTTTGGCTGTAAAGAATATGTGCTTAGTTACTTAGTCATGTCTGACTCTTTGCAACCCCATGGATTATAGCCTGCCAGATACCTCTATCAGTGGTGATTCTCCAGGAAAGAATACTGGAGTGGGTTACCACACCCTCCTCATAAAGAACATAATCAATCTGACTTTGGTATTGACATCTGGTGATGTCCATGTGTGGAGTCATCTCTTGAGTGTTTGCTGTGACTGGTGTTTTCTTTTGACAAAGATCTGTTAGGCTTTGCCCTGCTTCTTTCATACACCAAGGCCCAAAGTTGCCTATTTTTCCAGGTATCTCTTGATTTTCTACTTTTGCATTCCAATACCCCACGATGAAAAGGACATCTTTTTTTGGTGTTAGTTCTAGAAGGTCTTGTAGGTCTTCAAAGAACTGGTCAGCTCAGCTTCTTTGGCATCAGTGGTGGGGCACAGACTTGGATTAATGAGATGTTGAATGGTTTGCTGTGAAAATGGACTGGTTATTATGTCATTTTTGAAACTTTACCCAAGTTCTACATTTTGGACTCTTTTGTTGACAATGAGGGCTACTCCATTTCTTCTAAGGGATTCTTGCCCACAGTAGTAGATATAATGGTTATCTGAATTAAATTCACCCATTCCCATCCATTTTAATTCACTGATTCCTAAGATGTCAACATACATTCTTAATATCTCCTGCTTGATCACATCAAACTTACCTTGATTCATGGACCTAACATTCCAGGTTTCTATGCAGTGTTTTCTTTACAGCATCAGACTTTACTTTCACCACCAGACACATCCATCACTGAACATCATTTATCCTTTGGCCAAGATGCTTCATTCTTTCTGGAGCTATTAGTAATCACTCTCCAGTATTCCCCAGTAGCATACTGGACACTTTCCGAGCTGGGGGCTCATCTTCTGGTGTCATAGCTTTTTGTCTTTTCATACTGTCCATGGGGTTCTTCAGGCAAGAATAATGGAGTGGGTTTCCATGTCTGTTTCCAGTAGACCATGTTTTGTCAGAATTCTTCACAGTTCTGGCAAGACCTTTCCTGGAAATGTAATATAAAATCTACTGCTCTAAAACTATGTCCCCCTGGTTTCTCCAGGAATCTATCTGGCCAGTGCATGTATATGTGACCTTCTTGCCATAAAGCTCAGATGGATTTTCATTTTCCTTAGTAATTTATTATAGGAATTATACTCCTATAAATAAACAGAGAGTGTTAAGCCCACTTTTTAGATGAAGGAGATGAGAATTGTTAACATTTTTTAAATTATAGTAGGGAGAATGTTGAGGGGAGAAAGGCGATATCTATCTATATGGAAAAATTGCATCATATTTACACAGGAAAAAAAATGAAAAAGTGAAGAATTCACTGTGATTTTTACCTTTTTCTTAATCCCCTTTTCTCCATTCCTTACTCCACACTCTATAGTGTAGTTTAACAAAAATTTGCTGAGTAAGGATGGCGTCACCAATGCAATGGACATGAACTTGGGCAAACTTCAGGAGACAGTGAGGGGCAGGGAGGCCTGGCGTGCTGCAGTCCATGGGGTCAAAAAGGGTCAGACATGACTGAGTGACTGAACAACAAATAACTTGTACTAAGTATGCTAAATATGTTCTAGGAATAGGAGATAAAAAATGTATAGGACAAATCAACTGTCAGGGAGTTTACAATCTTATTAGGGAAGGTGTTAAGAAGTAAAACAGGGATATATAGGATGGGGGTGGGGGCTTTCCTGGTGGATCAGCTCGTAAAGAATCCTTCTCCAACGTGGGAGACCTGAGTTCGATCCCTGGGTTGGAAATATCCCCTGGAGAAGGGAATGGCTACCCACTTGAGTATTCTGGCCTGGAGAATTCCATGGACTGTATAGTCCATGGGGTCACAAAGAGTCAGACACAACTGAACGACTTTCACTTCACTTCATTTCAGTGGAAAACATGCTAATATGACTTGGTGTGCATTGTTCCATTTATCCAGCCATTGTTGTTAGATCATTTACTAACCTTTTAATTTTAATGATCAAAGTCACCTATAATTTTTCTTAATCTTGAATCTTGTTTGTATAAGGATATTTCCTTGAATCATGGAAACTATACATGTATAAGAAAGTCTTATGCTCTTATGGATAAAACCATTAAGGAGTATTACATTATAAACAGGGTGTATACTTTTTTTCTGGATCAGAAAGTCAGAATCCAATAAGATAAAAAAAAAAAAACCTCAGTAAGACTTAATTAATCAATTTAGAACATATTACTAATTTTTTTTAATGACCGTCCAGACTTTGTTGAGTCTGTAGAATTAGTTTGTTATAAGTGGCAAAAGACAAACATTATTTAGAAAATTAAACACAAAAAAAGACATATCCCCACCTTGTTTACTTGACTCAAATTGCAGCACAAGCATTAAGGAAAACCTTGCTAAACTTACTGTTTCTCCAGGGAACATTGAATTAGCACCCATGTGAATATTATAAAAATAAGGAACAGAATGTTCACAGTAAACCTTAGGAAGATTCTGAGGCAGATAAGGCCAAATGTTTCATTTTCATTTTTTAATGTAATGCTGTTACAACTTACTTGCAATGTTCCTCCCTGCATGGCGGCCCCATAATTATTTCATCATGCAGCAGGAAATCCTGGTAGGTCATATATAAACAGCCTGAGGCAGGAACCTCTTCATCTGATAGAGTATGACATCTGACATCTGTGCAGCCGGCGGCTTGCCTGCCACAATTAACCAGGAAGCTTGGGCATTAACTAATGCAAAGGCCACTGGGAGCTTGGGATAATGTGGAGTAGCAAAGGTCTTTCCTAATCCAATAAATTCCTATGAAGATGAAAAAGTGACAGCAAATAGGTGACAGTTTTCTCTGGAACTGAACCTTTGTGGTCTTTTTCCTGATTGTTTTCCAAAAAGCAGCAAGCCATCTTTCTTGTCTCCCCTCCCATTCTACTTCTCATGTATGCATAATTTCCCTTGACTTTGAATGAGACTTAAGTGCACTTAGAGGCTGCTGAATTTTGCTCTTGGTATTGTTTATGCTCAAGTGGGGGTGGGAATCCCTTTCTGGGTTTCACAAACTAAAGGAAACCCAGAATGGAACCTCTGTGTAAAATGTGTTGAGGGATTGAGCCAGCACCTGCTTTACAAGCTAATTGTTTCTACCAGCCATTTATTGTTATTCTGTTTGGAGGCAAATGCTAAGAACAGTAGATGATTTGCATTGCCAGGAGTTTAACTGGCTTGCCTCCTTTAAAATAATATACATATATATATTATATATGCATACATATATAATTTTTATATTTTATTTCAGTGTTTTTATTAAACAAATATTTACTGAGTACCTATTATGTGTGAGACACTATACTTGACCCAGGGCTAAATTAGTTCATTTCTAATCAGAACTTGAAGATCATCTCTGCCCATGAACTTGATCTAATGAAGGAGACTACGACATACAGCAACATACATACAGCAACTAATATGTAATTGTGGTTAGTGGCTTGTAATATGAACTAAGAACTGATAAAGGATGAAACAGATTCCTTAAGAAGAGAACAGTCAGAAAAGATAGTATGGAGGAAGTGATAGTTTTTCTCTATCTTGAGTGCTGTATTCTAGATTCTCAAAGTGAGAGTGTTATAGAGTGAGTAATGAACACCAAGTCACTGAGATATTGAAGATCCAGGGATCTTTGAGGGAATTAAGGGAGGATTAACATTGTGTGCACATAGGATGTGTGGTGGAGTGAGGAAGGAGATCAGGCTAGAAAGATAGGCCTGGTACCTTGGGAGCCATGCTAAGGAGTTACTGTGTAGGCAGTGACTAGCTTGATTTTCTTTTAAAATTAAAGGAAAATTATTGCTGGAATGATGTTTTTGGAATCTTGTTCTGGCAGAAATGTGAGATAGATTGGTGAGGGAAAACATATTTGAGTCAGGAAGCCAGTGAGAAAGCTGTTTCAGTAGGGACTCTCCACACTTCATTTGTTGATTCTTTCAACAAGTAAATTCATAAGAAGATTAAAAAAATATACCTTTGAGTTTTTGTGTCTTGGTATTTCACTGGTATGGCTTCATAATTAATTTCTCTGCCCTCTCTTTATCTTTACTCCCCTACCCCATTTCCAATTTTCTTTTTCCCATTTCTGAGCCATCTGAAACCAGAAATTACTGAAATCATACCCCTTTGAGGTTAAAGCTCTTGGCCAACATTCCAATCATTTCAACACTATCCAAGTTGAACTCTTTGAAGTCAGTGCCTTGCTAGTAATGATATAGCAGATATTTGTCCAAAATAATCACTAGTTGGTTTATAAGACAGAAAGAAGCCTAACAGGCAAGTGTTGGAAAATACATATGGTCAATTACGAACTGACTTGAAAAGTAGGCTGCAAGAATCTGATAAGGAGAAGTCTGTGGGATTCAGAACATACTGTATTAATTATTATTATTCATTCTATATTGCCACAAGTGTGCAAAATGTTATATAAGTGGTTGACAGTGCTGGAGAAAGAATAATAGCCCAGGCCTGGAGTGCTTATAATTTATGTAAACACATCCTTTTATTTTGTTTTTCTAAGCCATATCTCTGAATTGTTATTCGACTTATTTTGCTTATATTTATATTTCATCTCTGGTTCTCATATAAACTAAAAAATAAGTTGTGTTAAGAATCACACATGTTTTTACAAAATGATGGGTCTCATCCATAGTATTGGAACCACCACATTGGGAATTCTGAGTACAAAGCAACTCCTTGGTTGGGGTTCCATGTGTTTATGAAATGAGAAAAGGAGAGTATATTTAAGGCTCTCTGGAAATGAATGGGACTAGAAGACTCTAGTATTATTAGGAGCTTTTCTTAATAGAGTATTAAAAATCTTTGCCTTTGAAAGTGTTTTTACTACTAGGAAAACAGAAAGTCATGTAGAGAAGATCAGTATTACCCTAAATTTCTTGCTAGTTCTGCCTCCCCATCATACTTAGTTTATCAGATTCATTGGTCTCCACCAATATAAATTCATGCCATCTTATTGCTCTATTTACCTTGTTGAGGAAATTCCTTAAGCTGACTTAGTTCAGAAGCAGACTGAGTGATTTATACAGCCTCGAGTTTTTGTTGGATAGCAATAAGTGACTTATGGATAGGCAAATTCAGTAATTATATGAATGTGATAGTAGGGAGACCTCTATTTTACTGCAGCTATCCATATTACTTATTTCACTATTTAAAAATATTTGAAAGATACAACATAAACATTGATGCAATTTGTATTAGCCTCTGAAAAACTTTTCCTTAAAGTCAGAAATAAAACTTATGACCAAGTTTGGAACTTCTAATTTCAAGGTCCTATTAAATATGATTTATAAAACTTATCTATCTTCTGATATGAAATAACCCCATCGATAAGAAAGAAATTAATAAACCAATAAAATGACTATTTTAATTTACTAAAATTAATTGAGTCTTCATTGTGTGAGCACTGTACTTAAGCAGTATTGATACCCTGGTGAATAAAACAGATATGTTCCTTGAGGGGCAGTCCTAAGATGGCAGAGGAATAGGATGGGGAGACCACTTTTTCCCCCACAAATTCATCAAAAGAACGTTTGTACGCTGAGTAAATTCCACAAAACAACTTCTGAATGCTGGCAGAGGACATCAGGCACCCAGAAAAGCAGCCCATTGTCTTCGAAGGGAGATGTTTTATCAATGGTGCTATATAGATGGAGAAGTCTTGAGGCTACTGTAAAAATAAGACTTAAAACCAGAAGCAGGAGGCTGAGGTCCAAATCGTGAGAACACCAGAGAACTCCTGACTCCAGGGAACATTAATCGATAGGAGCTCATCAAACACCTCCATACCTACACTGAAACCAAGCACCACCCAAGGGCCAACAAGTTCCAGAGTAAGACATACCACACACATTCTCCAGCAACACAGGAACACAGCCCTGAACTCCAATATACAGGCTGCACAAAGTCACTCCAAACACATTGACATCTCATAACTCATTACTGGACACTTCATTCCACTCGAGAGAGAAGAACTCCAGCTCCACCCACCAGCGACACAAGCTTCCCTAACCAGGAAACCTTGACAAGCCAACCGTACAACCCCACCCACAGTGAGGAAACTCTACAATAAAGAGAACTCCACAAACTGCCAGAATACAGAAAGGCCACCCCAAACACAGCAATATAAATAAGATGAAGAGACAGAGGAATACCCAGCAGGTAAAGAAACAGGATAAATACCCACCAAACCAAACAAAAGAGGAAGAGATAGGGAATCTACCTGATAAAGAATTCCAAATAATGATAGTGAAAATGATCCAAAATCTTGAAAACAGATATGTTCCTTGACCTTATGAGTGTGCATAATGTAAACTGACAATCACAATACTTTGTGGAAGTGTTTTTATAGGAGAAACAGAATAAACTGTGAATCTCTTTTATGGCTCTAAACTTATACCTAATTATCAGAGAGGATTTCCCAGAGGAAATGATGTCTAAGTAGATGAAAATTGGGCTTGGGAATTTGGAGAGGATTCCAGGTAGATAGAAGCAAATGAAATTCTAGTAAGAGTCTATAACTGAAAATAATCTTGTATGGTTTCAGATTAGATGACAAGGATGGAAGAGGGGGAGGGAAAACTAAAAAGCAAAATTATTCAGATTAGTATAAGCTAAGATAATACATTAGGACCATATACTAAAAAAGAGGTTCTAAACTTGGTCCCATGGCCTTGTGGGGAGTCGTGGATGAGCTTCAGGGAATTGCTTGAGGAAATCTTTTGCATAAATATATTCTTGAAGGGTTCCAACAAGTCATTCTTGTTAAGAACAAAAATTTCTTCCTTGTTGACCTCTCCCACCAACACATAATAACTATTGTGATATGTTGGCAACTGGACCTTGATAATTTCATTCACTCATTCACACATTCATATATTTAACAAATATTTATTGAATTTTTTTTGTAAACAAGGGATACAATGGTGAATAAGATATGACAGACTTCTAAAGGGGAAGACAGGAAATAAGCAACAAATGAATGAGATTTCATAGTAATAAACATTATAAAGAAACTAAAATAAGAGATGTTGATAGGAAGGCTTCCCTGAGGAAATAACAGTTGAGCTAAAACTTGAATTGGCTAGAAACTGAAGCAGCTAGTGAAAGACTCTGAGACAGAATTGATTGATGTATTTGCTGAATCGAAAGAAGGTCATTGTAACTGCAATATAAATAGTTAGTGGGAGAGTAGTACAAAATAAGATGTGACATTGGAGAAAAGGATAGGAACCAAGTCATATCAATTGTGGCCAGGAATTTGAATTTTTTTCTCAATACCATGGGAAATCATTGAAAAAACTTAGCAATAGTATCACATAATCTGATTTGTGTTATGGAAAAAAAAAATGTAGAGAAGAGAAGAGTAGAAATAGGGAGAGACTAGTTAGCAATCTGTTGCAGTAGTTCAAATGAGATGATTTCATTTTAATAATGGAAATAGAGATTAGTATATAAATATGAGATTATATTTTGGACCAATACCTAGCTCCCTAGGCATAGGCATGAAAAGATGACAAACTGCAATGGATAAGATTCTCCAAATACAAATACCTTTTACATGGAAAATACTAAAGAAATTTCCACAGAATTTCTTCACAGATCTGACAGACAAAACCAAGTCAGGATATGTGAGTTCAAACTTCAACCCTGTCGTTTGTGACTTCGGGTCAGCCAGTGACTTACCTTATCCTGGTCAATTTTCTTATATAAAATATGAAGCTAATAAAGTATGAAATCATCCAACACTCCTGGTTCCAAGTGAATTTTGTTTAGTTATAAAATGAGCACAAATAACTTCAGCAGCAACCAAAGGATCCTTGAGAATGGATAGCTGAAAAAGGGAGAGAAGAAGAGAATCCTGAGGAAAAACTGTATCATTTTTACCAAAGGCGAAATTGCTACTTTTCTTATGGTGCTCCACATTGAAAACTTGCTTTTAGGATCCCATTAAACATGGTCTTAACTGGCTCGTTTTGTTCCTGTATTCAGAAGTGTACACACATAGGCTAGGCAGTGAGATTTCCATGCTAGGTAAACAATGTAGTCTGGCTTCTGAAAATTCATTCTGCATATATTACATGCATTGATATTCAAATATTCATATGAACTTCCCAGGAAGCTCATAGTGATTATGACCTCCACAATCACCTTAATTGGCCCAGGCACTCGCCAAGAGTGTGCCCAGGAGACACTGAGGATGAGCTCAGACCTTTGTGGCTGTGTACTTATAAATCTTCTCTTCCTTTCTGTTTTCTATACACTGTGAAAGCTCTGCAGTTAAAAGTAACTCTAGGAAGCAGGTTTGGTACCGGGGTGTGGAACAGTCTCAAAAAGCTTTAGTTAGATAACTCCTTCCTTGTGGCTCAGCTGATAAAGAGTCCACCTGCAGTGTGGGAGACCTGGGTTCAATCCCTGGGTTGGGAAGATCCCCTGGAGAAGGCAATGGCTACCCACTGTAGTATACAGTCCATGGGAGATACAATGGAGCCACTTTCACTTTTTGTGGCAACTAGGGACTAGCATTGTGCATATATATATATATATATATATATATATATATAAATTATTTGAGATATCTTTTGCTCTCTTAAGCAGCTAAGTCAGTGTTAAGTAAGTGTAGCTTAGTTAATGTTGTTTATAGAAATGGGAGGTCTTTGTCATATTGCCATACTGGTATAAAACCAAAGAAACACCATGTGCTTTTATTCATCCCTTGGTATAGGAACAAGGCTTATGAATTGGGATATGGAGGCAGCTTGGATGGGAGTGCAGGGGCGGAAGGTAGCTGATGGCATACATAAATTTTCCAGTTGGAAAGTTGGTATTGTCACTCTGCACCTAGAATCCTGTAAATGGAGTTAAAACTTCACTACTATAGTTGATCTGGAAGAAACCTGCTAGAAATAAGCCAATGTTTCAGAAATCGTAAAAGAAAACAAATGCTTTTACGATTTTAGAAATCTTAAAAGAGGACATGCTTTTAGGTTGTGCCTGTGAATTTTATGGCTTCCCTGGTGGCTCCCTAGTGTTTGGATGAACTAGGCACTAGGCAGTGCCTCTGTGGGTAAGAAAAGAGCTGTTGAATTTTAATTTTGATTGTTCTCCATACTGCTGCTCAGCTATCACCCCTTCACTCATGTTGATTTATTTTAAGAAAAAAAGCCCTTGAATTCAGACGTTTGAGGTTTCTACACTGCTAGAATATTTCTTTGAATAGCAGGGCAGGAAATCTTCCTGTTGAGCAAACTATTACAGTAAATGAAGTTTGTCCTAAAAGTGATGTCTCTCTTGCTTTTTTGACATATCCCCTTTTATTTTTTTACCCTACTGAGTTCTAAAAGATAATTTTAAAACACGAAGATCATGACTCTTCTACATGATATAAAAATGAACATGTGTTAAAGATTTTATTTAATACATTCAGTGAGGGAACCAGGCAGATGTTATAACTGGTCAAAAGAGAATCTGTAAAACAGAAGGATTTATATAAATTTATTGAAACAAAACAGGCAAGTCAAGGCAAAGCTGGTTTCTTTTTTCCCCAGAGTTGGGAAGTCCATTAAATCTAACAGGACAGAATTTGCATCTTTATCAGTTATGCACATTTTACAGAGCTGTAAAATAACTCAAGGATGATGAAGACTAAAGTCAGATAACCTGAAATGGTTTCTTTTAGACGATCCATAGTTTTCTTGTTGTTTAGTTGCTAAATTGTGTCCAGTACTTTTTGTGACCCCATGAACTATGGCCCGCCAGGCTCTGCTGTCCCTGGATTTCCCAGGCAAGAATACTGGAGTGGTTTGCCCTTTTCTTCTCCAGGGGACATTCCTGACCCAGGGGTAGAGCCCATGTCTCCTGTTTGGCAGGTAGATTCATTACTACTGAGTCACTTGGGAAGCATAGTTTTCTACTGAAGACCAGAAATTCTTGTACTGTTCTTGTATAAATGTATTAATATAATAGAACAAAGTAAGCATCAAGTAAATATGGCAAGTACCAGTTGGAGTGCAGTCATTGGTCAGTTGACAGTGCCTGGGCGATTCTCTGAGAAGTCTTTAGGTTCAGGCAGGAAAGAGTGTAGCAATGGAGTAGTAAATAACGGTATTTGTGGTAGACATTTGATCCTCTGTTATGGAAGAAAGTCATCTGTAAACTAATTTACCCTAGAATATCATGGACTCATTGTTACTTCTCCCAGAGGATTTACATATAAAAAGAAGAAAGCCACTATGAAGGAAAATATTTAATTTTTTTTTCATATGTGTTACACGTGAAATTACATAGTTTGGAAAAGTTCAAATGGGGGGAAAAAAAATGAAAGCATTACAAAATGGAACACAATGAAAAGTCTCCCACACCTGCTTACTGGTTCATTTCACTGTTTTTCTTAACGAAACAACTGCCGATTACCAGTTTTTGTGTATCCTTTAAGATATACACAAAGGCTGAACATAAAGTATATTGCATGTTAGAAATTATTTGTTTGGTCTCATAGTTACTTTTAAGGTCTTAGCTGTTAAGTGGAGCCTCTACACATGTGATGAAAAGTGTGAAATTTCTTATGTGCCTTTATTTTTTTTCTTAAAATATTTTGCTTTGAATTATGAAATATAAGCACTTAGAAGTTCACAAAGTAACATAATAGACATCCATGCACCCTTCACAGATTATAGATTTAGAAATATTGCCAGGTCCACTGAAGAATAGATAAATGTTACTGAAGTAAAGTTCAACTCTTCTAGCATTACCTTTTCTTTCTTGCACCAGAGGAAACTACGACAGTATTCTCAGTTGACCTTTATCATTTCTATGCATATTTTTCCTACGTATGTATATATATGTAGAATACATGTGCATAAATGTCTATACTATGCCTGAGT
>SJYV01042802.1:316245-343979 GCA_006410875.1 Neotragus pygmaeus | reverse complement strand
GAGATGGTGATGGACAGGGAGGCCTGGCGTGCTGTGATTCATGGGGTCGCCAAGAGTCGGACACGACTGTGCGACTGAACTGAACTGAACTCAGCTTCAAAAACCTTTGACGAATCGAATGCAGTGATATATAACAAGAATAATACATCATGAGACACTGAATTTCATCCAGGCATACAGTTGGCCTTCAGCTGGCCAATCAATCAATCGCATTAATGTTAGTCAACTATATTGGTCAAAGGTTTTTGCAGGTAGGTTCATGAAGATTACTGGGGTATAGTTTTTGCTGAGTCATATAGTAAGTCTTGGCTTCCCTGGTGGCTCAGTGGTAAAGAACCTGCCTGCCAGTGTAGACGTAAGAGATGTGGGTTTGATCCCTGGGTCGGGACGATCCCCTGGAGGAGGGCATGGCAACCCACTTCAGCATTCTTGCTTGGGCAATCCCACGGGCAGAGGAACCTGGTGGGTTACAGTAGGGCCACAGGGAGTCAGACACGCTGAGGTGACCAAGCACGCACACACACAGCAGTTTGTAAGAGGACCGACAGCTTTGTCCCCTTCCCGGGATGCCAGCTCCTCTGGCCACCTTGCGGCTCTGTGAAACCCCTGCTTCCCAGCGCCCTTGCACATTAGCCCTGGACAGCTGGACAGTACTTTGTCTTGACCCTTTTCCCCTCCTCTTCCCTCCTTTCAGCAACCCTTACCTAGCCTGGAACGACTTGGCTAGCGCCTCTCAGGGGGCCCTGAAAATGGAATCTGGCACTGGGCAGCCCCTGCCCCCTTCCCCTTCCTGCAGGTGCCCGGTGCAGTCTGGATCTGCAGTAGTCCTGCCCTTATCACCCTGGCCCTCCCTGGCACTGTTGCAGATAGGTCTTTGGAACCGGCGGTGACCGGTTTCCTCACTGCTCTGAGCCCTGGACTCCTCCCTGGAGCCCCGGGCACGTGGCTCAGTCCGTGGTGCTTCCCACTTCACCAGGCTGGGTGCGCCTGGGAGCCCTGGAGCTACCAGCAGTAGCTGGGATGGGGAAGTGGGGGAGGTACCCTAACAGCCTGCTCTGTGCCAGCCTCTGTCCAAGGCCACAGAAGGGGAACTGACACCCACTCAGGGAACTCAGCATCTAGAGACAGCTGGGAAGCCCAGAAGAAGGACTGCTTCCTGGGACGGGCCAAAGAAGAATGCTCAAAAAAGGCAACGTCAGACCTTGGACTGACCTTTTTCCCGGAGTGAGAGGAGAAAGGGCATTCCTGGCTGTGGGCGTGGGCAGTGAGTGGGCAAAGGCAATGAGATTTAGCAGCGCTGAGGGTGTTGGAGCAGGCAGCTGTGGCCAAGCAGAGGTTTAACGTGTGAGGGCAGGGGACACCGTCCATCAGTCTGATGCCACCTCAGTGCGTGTAGCCTGTGCTGGCAGGCACACAGTGAGCTCGGCAACATTAACTGTTACTGTTAATAGTATCGTCGTTGGCATCCTGTGCCGCCTTTCACTCTGGGGTGTCTTACGGAGAAATGATTCACGGCATGGTAGATCTGGAACAAGACGAGGATACGCACGCGTCTCAGAGCTGCACTCTTTCTAGGTCACTTGGCTGCCTTGTCGAGGCAACTGTGGTCTTATTATCTTTTTTAATTTTAATTTTTTGTAGTATATTTGATTTAAAATGTTATGTTACTTTCAGGTATAACCAAAGTTATTTTGTTACATATTTCAGATTATTTTGCATTATAGGTTATTACAAGATACTGAATATAATTTCCTGTGATATACAGTAGTGCTTGCTGGGTATCTATTCAGTTCAGTTCAGTTCAGTCGCTCAGTCGTGTCTGACTCTTTGTGACCCCACGAATCGCAGCACGCCNATAGGTTATTACAAGATACTGAATATAATTTCCTGTGATATACAGTAGTGCTTGCTGGGTATCTATTCAGTTCAGTTCAGTTCAGTCGCTCAGTCGTGTCTGACTCTTTGTGACCCCACGAATCGCAGCACGCCAGGCCTCCCTGTTCATTACCATCTCTCGGAGTTCACTCAGACTCACATCCATCGAGTCCGTGATATATATATGTATTAGTGTATATGTTACTCCTAAACTCCTGATTTATGCCCCCCTTCCCCTTTTTGTAACAATAAGGTTGTTTTCTGTCTCTGAATCTGTTTCTAGTTTGTAAATAGTTTTAGATTCCATATATAAGCAGTATCATATTTGTCTGGAGAAGGGAATGGCAACCCATTCCAGTATTCTTGCCTGGCAGGCTGCAGTCCACAGGGTCACAGAGTCAGACACGACTGAGCAACTAACACACACACACACACACACTATATTTGTCTTTCTCTGTCTGACTTACTTCATTTAGTATGAAAATCGGTCCATCCCTGTTGCTGTGCATAGCATTCATTATTCCATTCTTTCTGATGGCTGAGTAATGTTGCACTGTATATGTATACCACGTTTTATCCATTCATCTGTTGGGCATTTAGGTTGGTCTTATTTCTAATTGCTTTTTCTTCTCCAACTCCTCCTTCTCTTCCCTCCTTCAGGCTAGAACTAGCTGGGCCAAAGTTCTTAAATCTCATATCTGAAGTTAACATCAGGAAGGGGTGGAGACTGTGGTGGATGAATGGAAGATTCCAAATGAGTGGCCCTCAAACACTTTGCAGATGGCTCAGTGGTAAAGAATCCGCCTGCCAGTACGGGAGACCCGGGCTCCGTTGGCTACAGTCCGTGGGATCACAGAGAGTTGGACACGACTGAGCCGCTAACACCTTCACTTTCAGTGAGTAAGTGTGTCAAAGCTCTGATCAGTCCTCTGAGATTCCCAACTAGATAGTACCATTGTCATTCTCAACTTACACTTGAGCGGATTGAGGCTCATCTGTGTGTGCACCCGTGTGTGTGCATGCGCGCGAGCGTGCGTGCTCGGTTATGTCCAGCTCTTTGTGACCCCATGGACTACAGCCTGCCAGGCTTCTCTGTCCAAGGAATTTTCCAGACAAGATTACTGAAGTGGGGCTCAAAGAGGTTAAATAAATTGGTCAAGGTCACAGAGCACGTCCTCTGCCTTGGTCTCTTTAACTCGACTCTGACATCTCTTGAGGCAGAGAGCTCACCAGATCCACGTGTGTTTGAGAGCTCAGGGTCCAGCCCATGGGTGGTGCCTGCGGAGGTGTGTGGGATGGCAGAGCCAGGCCGCCGTCCCTTCCTGGGGCCCAGCCCCATCTCCCCGTCCACCAGGAGCGACTTTGGAAACCATGCTGGAGTCCTGGGGGTCTTGACTGAAGACTTTGAGAGCAGGCTGGGGCTCCCCGGCCGGGCCCCGCTCAGCTGGCCCTTCTGCCTGCAGGGCATGTATAACGCCACCACCCGGCAGGTGGAGATGGAGCTCCTGCCCTGCCTTCGGCACTTTGGACTGAGGTTCTACGCCTACAACCCTCTGGCTGGTATGGGCTGCGGGGACAGGCTCCCCTGGGCGGGAGGGCCTTCCTGACCCCGTTTCTGCCCCTTCCTGAGCCGGGAGAAGCCTGGCCCCAGGCCTGGGAAGGGAGGGGTTTGCCAGGACCTCCATCCATCCTGGTTCCCCGCCATCACCCCCACTTCCAGCCAGACGGGCTCTGGGGCAGTGCCTGGGGTCTGACTGCAGCCTTCCCGCAGGAGACCTGCTGACCGGCAGGTACAAGAATGAGGACAAGGACGGGAAACAGCCCAGGGGCCGCTTCTTTGGGAACAGCTGGGCAGAGGTCTACAGGAATCGGTGAGCTGGGGGCNCAGGTCCTCTTGCGCCCCCCGCCCTCTCCAGAGCAGCCACTCCCCTGCTCCCAGCCTGTAGACGGCCCCCGGGGACCCTCAGGCCCTGGCCCTTGCTTCCTGCCTGCTTCTGGCTCTGCGGTCAGCCCAAACTCGCCTCCCCCTTCTCCCTGGAAGGAGTGCCCGGGCGTCACTTAGGTGCCTCTTCCCCTGGAAGCCTTTCCCGCCAGCCCAGTGGGTCCTCCAGTCTCCAGACCCCAGCTTTACGCATTGAGCGAGTATTTCTGAGACCTGCCGTGATCACAGAAGCCACCTTAGATCATCTGTCCTGTTTGTTTATTTGGCTGCCTCGGATCTTAGCTGCGTCATACAGGCTCTTGCATGGCAGCCCACGGACTCTCTAGTCAGGACTCTCGGGCTTAGTAGCCCCACCAGGGGCCAGCCTCGCGTCCCTGGCGCTGCAAGTGGATCCTTAACCCCTGGACCATCAGGAGAGTCCATTCTGCTTTGACTTTAACTCGACTCTGACATCTCTTGAGGCAGAGAGCTCACCAGATCCACGTGTGTTTGAGAGCTCAGGGNGGTTCCCATAGTCTGAAAGTGGGGCGTCCCTGGGGCTGCTCTTTTGGGTTCCAGAGCCTCCTCTTTTGCTCAGACCTTGGCTCTCAACCTCAGCTTTACTGAGAACCCAACCAGCACCCCTAAGATTCCCCAGTGTCTCTGAGAGTGACCGGATTGGGAGTGTGGGGAGCGCTGGCCCTTCTGCCGAGTCTGCAAGACTGTTTCTCCTCCTTCGAAGAGCCTCCCCACTGCCCACAGCGGCAGGATCGCATCGGGACTGGGGAGTCCTGAAGCTTGCTGCTGGCCCTGTCACCTGGGGCAACTGAATCTAAGTTTTGTAAATTCTTGGCAATAAAATTGTCATCAATGTCTAAAGTTACAGTTGAACATCTGTTGGGACCAGCCCTTTTTTCCTTTTTTTTTCCCTTTCATTTTTTTAAAGTTTGAAAAAGTTATCAATGTAATACATGCCCGCAGCTAAAAGCAAGCTCTTTCCGTCACATTCCTTAGAGGTGATGCTTTTAAACTCTTTCAGCTTACTCTCGCTCTAGCGTTGACTGTAGGATCTCTGACATATATACTTTCTTGCTATTCCTTAATGTATCAAATTTAGACATTATCTATGGACTGCTGGGAAGCTCCTCATCTTTCAAGATTTATAGAAGCTAAGTCTTCAAAACTTCAGTGCCAATTTTGTTGAAATGTCCCAGGACTTGTTAAGCAGCACAGTGTCTCATATCTGGAACCACCTCTGTGTGCAGTGGTGTGATTTAAACCCTAATCCAGGCGCCCACCCGCGCCAGGGTTTCTGATTGTTTGACCAGGCTTAGAAGCCATTTTCTTAAGCAGCGTATCAAGGAGCTTGTCACACCACCAGCGCCTGGGCCTCTCTCCTGGAGGATTTTTTTTGTAAAAAATAATTTATTCACTTTTTTTTTTTTTGCTGTCTTGGGTCTTTGTTGCTGGGTGGGGGCTTTCTCTAGCTGTGGAGAGCTGGGGCTACGCTTTGTTGTGGTGAGCAGGCTTCTCACTGTGGCGACTTCTCTCATTGTGGAGCAGGCTCTAGGGCATGCAGGCTTCAGGAGCTGTGCCCGCGGTCTCGATAGTTGCGGTTCACGGGCTTTAATCGCCCCGTGGCACATGCAGTCTCCTCAGACCAGGGACTGAACTGGAGCCCCTGCAGGGGCAGACAGGTTTCTACCCACCGCACCTCCAGGAAAGTCGCCCCTGTAGGGTCTTGGGCGGTGCTTAGTCACTCAGTCGTGTTCAACTCTTTGCAGCCCCATGGACTGCAACCTGCCAGGCTCCTCTGTCCACGGGGATTCTCCAGGCAAGAATCCTGGAGTGGGCTGCCATGCCCTCCTGCAGGGGATCTTCACAACCCTGGGATCGAACCCAGGTGTCCCGCACTGCAGGCAGATTCTTTACCGCCTGAGCCCCCAGGGAAGCCCAGGGTCTTGGCGGCTGGTTTTCGCCTTCTCTGCTCTGTTTAGCTGAAAAAGCATGGCAGGTCCATATCTCCGTTACACTCTGTGCTCACCATGCGAGGCTAGCCCGGGTCGTCTCCTCACTGAGCAGGGAAGGGAAGGCAGGCGGCTAATCCAAGGACAGAGCCAGGTAAGACTGGAAGTAGGACTTGTCCTGTCTGTGATCCGGTGCACACAGATGGGGTCCTGGAGTTGGGGGTTGTATTGTTTGTGTCTGGGGAGCATGTGCATCGCAAGGATTCTTGCCCACTTCATCCGGCTGGTCCCACCACCGGGCAGGGACCGCCACAATGATGGACCCAGAAATCCACATGCATTCTGCTGCTCAAGGGGGTCAAGCCTCAACTTAAGACTGACACCCTGCAGGAACCCCTCCCTGACCCCTGTGCCACCCTCCCTACCTGCCCAGATACTAGGAGGAGCACCACTTCCAGGCGTTGCCTTGGTGGGGAAGGCCCTGCAAGCTGGGTATGGTGCCAGAGCCCCCCATGTGACCTTGGTCGCCCTCTGCTGGACCTACCACCACTGCCAGCTCCAGGTAGGAGGGAGGAAGTGGAAGGGAGGGCTGCATGACTTCATTTTTAGCTGTTTTAAAATTTTTGCCGCATGGTGGCTCAGATGATAAAGAATCTGCCTGCAATATGGGAGACCTGGGTTCAATCCCTGGGTTGGGAAGATCCCCTGGAGGAGGAAATGGCAACCCACTCCAGTGTTCTTGCCTGGAGTCAGACACAACTGGGTGACTGAACAGACGGGGCAGCTGTGTGTGATACTGAAACTTAATTTCCTCTCCATTAGCGTTTATGTCTCTGGCCGCCCTCTCTGCAGTCTGTCCTATTCCCATCCCTCTCTCCCAATACCTTCCTCCAGTGTGGGCATCACATACTAATGGTGCCTCTTTCTTGAGTCTGTTAAGTGCCAGGCCTGAAGTAGAGTACTTTCAGTTCAGTTCAGTCACTCACTCGTGTCCAACTCTTTGCGACCCTATGAACGGCAGCACACCAGGCCTCCCTGTCCTTCACCAACTCCTGGAGTTCACTCAGGAGTGAACTCATGTCCATCAAGTCGGCAATGTCATCCAACCATCTCATCCTGTTGTCCCCTTCTCTGCCTGCCCTCAATCTTTCCCAGCATGAGGGTCTTTTCAAATGAGTCAGCTCTTCACATCAGGTGGCCAAATTATTGGAGTTTCAGCTTCAACATCAGTCCTTCCAATGAACACCCAGGACTGATTTCTTTTAGGATGGACTAGTTGGATCTCCTTGCAGTCCAAGGGACTCTCGAGTCTTCTCCAACACCACAGTTATAGTCCAACTCTCATACCCATACAGGACTACTGGAAAAACCATAGCTTTCACAAAATTTTAATCCCCACAGTCATCCTGCAAAGAAAGCCTGAAGCTGTGAGGTCATGTAAGTAACTCAGGCCTGCCCAGCTGCAGAGCAGGAGGGGAGAGGCCCCGAACTCAGGCCTGCCCATGTGTGTCTAGGGAGGCAGGGCTTTGGAGGTGTTTGAAGGCAAAGTCAGTTCTTTCTGGAATAATGCAGGGTATGGACACTGGAGGCTTCCTGGCAGCTCAGTGGTAAAGAATCTGCCTGCCAACATAGGAAATGCAAGATACTTGGGTTCAATCCCCGAGTTGGAAAGACACCCAGGTGGAGGAAATGGCAACCCACTCCGGTATTTTCGCCTGAGATTTTATGGGCAGAGGAGACAGGTGGGCTAGTCCATGGCATCAGAGTCAGCCAGGGCCAAGGGACTGAGCACACACAGATGCCAGACCCCAGGTCTTGGCAGGGGCAGGGCTGGGCAGGGTGTGTGTGACGGGCTCTCTGGGGCATCAGTGCGTGATGTCTGGCCATCTCCCCTTGCAGGGCGCCCACGGGGACGTGGTCATCCTGGGCATGTCCAGCCTGGAGCAGCTGGAAGAGAACCTGGCAGCCACTGAGGGGCCCCTGGAGCTGGCTGTCGTGCAGGCCTCTGATCAGGCCTGGCACCGGGTCACCCCCGACTGTCCCCGCTACTTCCGCTAGGCCTAGTCTGGGGTGGCAGAGGGCACGCTCCACCTGTCAGCCTCTCTTCTCTGGCACAGCTCATTTTGACCTTATGCTGCTCTGCGAGGCTGGTTCTTCCCTCACAGTCCCATCCACAGACGGTTTATCTCCCATGTTCTTGTGAACGCTCCCCGTAGCCTCCACCACAGGAGCAGGCCGAGGCCGACCAGGCATTTACTGTCTGAATAAAGGGGCATTAGCCATGCTGGAGCCCAGCCCAGGCCCACAGTGAACCCGCTGACGCTTCCTCTGCAGCCCCGGGCTGTTTCCCGCCCCCCACAGGCTCGGTGGGAAGGAGCAGGAGTAGGGATCAGGCTTTGAAGGGAGGAGGCGGCAGGGCCTCCCAGCCTGCCCTCTCAGCAGCAGGGCTGCAGACAGCCCTCACGCTTCTACACACGACAGAAGCAAGGAGCGCGGTACAGCCCGAGGTAGACATCTTCTTGCATAGAATCGCCTCCCTAAATACGCACGAACAGAACCACCCGGGCAAAAACCTACCACCCAGAAGAAGACTGCTGGGGGACATTTGTCCCACTTGCTCAGTCTCAGTGGCGCTTCATTCTTGTTTTTAACGTTTGTTTATTTCCTTATTTGGCTGGGCCAGGTCTTAGCTGCCGCAGGTGGGATGTAGTTCCCCGACCAGGGATTGAACCCAGGCTGCCTGCACTGGGAGCATGGAGTTTCAGCCACTGGACCACCAGGGAGGTCCCGTCAGTGGTGGCTTTATTCTTGCCTCAGCTAAGCCTCCTGTCTTCGGGTCGTCTGCAAGATTCCTGACCCGGGTGCAAAGAAGGGTGGGGAGAGAGAAGATACAGCTGGGGTAGGAGTGGGCAGGTGAGGTGCCTGTTTCCCTCAGCAAACCCCAGCTTCCAGCCAGGGCCACTGAGGCCGGAGGAGAGAAGGTGCTTCCTCCCGGGCCCCCGGAGCCGCCTGGCCACGTGGCCATGCAGGAGCCAGTCCTGGAAACCAGCTTGAGGTGAATGAACAGACCCCTTGGGGTCCAACCCAAAGCCCAAACCCAACAGCGTCTTTAGCTTTTTTCCCCAAGAAAAAAGTCCCTTTTGCAGGAGACAGCCTGAATGACAAAGTCTCGTTATTCACAGGAAAGTCACCAGTGCTGGCCCCCCTCACTTGGGTTCCTCCTCAGCAGACACACGGCCGCTCTAGGAGGGCGCTGGCAGTGCCTCCCATCACTCCTGATGCGACCCGGAGGCCCCGGCCCCTCAGCTGTCGTCTTCTTCCTCCGACTCGCCTTCTGACTCGGGTGCGCTCTCTGGCAAGTCATCTCCCATCTGCTGGAACCTTCTGGACTGCGCGTCCCACATGTATTTGATGCTCACCTTGAATTCAGCCATCTCATACCCGAAAAGCTTCTGCGAAAGATGGAGGAACCAGCGGTCAGGAGGGGTGAGTGCAGTCAGAGGTGTCTGTGGACCCTCCCGTCATGGCCGTGGACACCGGGTGGGTGGCTGGGGGCTGGGGGGGACCTCACCAGGACGCGGGCCTGCTCCGGGGTCAGCACGTCACCCTCTTTGCACACCTCATAGTCGGACAGCAGAGTCACCACACCTGCAGAGAAGGGATCCCGAGCAGTGACCCCAGAGCCCTGGGCAGTGCTGGGGGAGTCAGGTGGCCCCCTGCCCAAGGCTCCAGCAGCTCAGGCACTGGGCTTCCTCCCGAGAGGTCAGCTGCCTGAGGGGGGTCCTGATGGGGGTGGGGCACCGACTCCTCCTTCCTTGTCTCTTGACTGTTGTACTCTAGCTCGAAGTCACTATCCATGTTCACCCCGACCACGAGGCGGGCACCCTTGGTCCCAATTTCATGTAAGAAAACACAGACTGATAGAAAGAACCTTCTCTGCTGGAAAGGTGGGGGCGGGGTGGGGAGAGCTGTCTGGCTTGGAAACCTGCGCCCTCGGCCCTCAGCTGTGACCTCTCAGCTCCAGGGACACGCCTGTACCTTTCTTGAGGGCCGTGGGCAGGCCCAGCTGCCTCAGCTGGGGCTCCATGGAGTGAGGGAACTGCTCCAGGGGTCCCGGGTCCAGGTTCACAGTGAAAGTGGCTTTGTTCCCCGCTCGGGCATAGTCCATTTCCGTGTACTTCGTGAACCACCTGAGGGAAAAGAAAATAGTCACATATGGATGCGAACTGGACTGTTAAGAAGGCTGAGTGCTGAAGAATTGATGCTTTCAAATTGTGATGTTGGAGAAGACTCCTGAGAATCCCTTGAACAGCAAGGAGATCAAACCCATCAATAGTAAAGGAAATCAACACTGAATATTCACTGGAAGGACTGATGCTGAAGCTGAAGCTCTGATACTGTGGCCACCTGATGAGAAGAGCAGATTCAATGAAAAAGACCCTGATGCTGGGAAAGACTGAAGGCAGGAGAAGGGGACGACAGTGGATGAGATGGTTGGATGACAACACCGACTTGATGGACATGAGGTTGAGCAAGCTCTGGGAGTTGGTGATGGACAGGGAGGCCTGGCGTGCTGCAGTCCACGGGGTCGCAAAGAGTTGGACACGACTGCGTGCCTGAACCATGAACAACGCCCATCTACCTGAGGTCAAGGTCTGCCTGGCCTTGTCTGGCCTCCCCATCCTCCTTGGCTCAGCCGGGATCTCTGAGCTGGGGATGATGGAGACCCGGTGACAAGGTTCCAGGAACCAGGTCTTCCGTGGACCCTCCACTGGAGCAAATCCTGGGTTATTCCTTCCCGGGAGACCTCACCAACCTTTCCCTTCCCACTACTCCTCCAGAGCACTTACTCGTACACCTCCTCCTTAGTGCGATTGGTGAAAAGGAGGCCAACTTCGCCCCTCAACTTCTTGCTGACCTGCAAAACCAGAGGAGGGCGGCATCTGTCTCGTGGGAGCAGTGGTTCTCAGCTGGGGACGATTTTGCCGCCCCTGCCCCCCAACATTTGGCAACACCTGGAGAGTACTGTGAGGGGGCGGGGCTCCTCGCTGGGTCTCGAGGCTCAAGGAGAGCTGAGCCTGACACCAGCCCCTGGGCCGGCCAGATGGGTGGAGGGCGCGTCGACCAAGAGCAGGGCAGTTGGCCAGGCCTCGGTGCCGCCCCGCCGGGGAGAGCCGGGACCCACCTGGTGCAGGTTGTCTTTGTACTCGTCAGACGGGCTTCGGCCCAGCGCCACCATCATCACTTTGTTTTTGCCAAAGAACATCCTACAGAGAGAAAGAGGGCTCCGTGAAGGAGGTGCCCCGCCCTCACCCAAGTGCCAACCAGCTCCAGTACCCTGGACCGGAGCCCCCGCCCAGCAGGAGGCGAGGCCAGAGGCTGCTTTCCACGTAGCCCGGGGCCCCTCACGTTCTTTCCCGCACAGACCTGACCCGCACGTGTTTTGTCTCAGCCCACCAGGAGTGCATCTGGGTCTGTGGAAGAGGCCCGCTGGAGGGTCTGAACCAGAGCTGCTGGATGTTCCTTAAGGGACCAGACCCCAGGGCTCAGGGAGCCCCCTCTCGTGGAGGGATCACTGCTCTCCCCCTGCTCCCAGGGCAACACTGACTAATAGTTAGGGACTTCTCCGGTGGCCCAGTGGATAGGACTCTGCGCTCTCACTGCAGAGGGCCTGGGTTCGATCCCTGGTTGGGAAATAACCATCTCCAACCAAGCCAAGCAGCCTGACTAAAAAAACCGAACAACCTCCCCCCGCCAATCCCAAACAGTTAAAAAGCATCCTTCATCGCTGGGTGGGAAGGGTAGCATTTTGTCCTTATTAAGGTGGTACTTGTGACCCAGGTACCCCAGGTCTCTAACTGCCCCTGTCCGTTTATAGAGCGGCCTGGCCCCGCCTCCCACTGCCCGCTCACCGACTGTGCTTCCAGGCGTTGCGGATATCCTTCAGCTTGCTGTTCCTCATGTTGGCCACGGAGAAGACAAAGAGGTACTTGTACATGTCCACACATTTCCGAAGCTACGAGACAATTCACAAGGCTCTGGAGTCCCGGGGCTGCAGGGGTCGGGCAGTAATACTCTGGCCCCAGGGGGGCAAAGAGGCTGCTCCGAGGCTTCTGACATCGCCGTGGATATTTAGAGCTGTCCCCGACAGATAGTCCCACACCCACCTTTAAAACCAAATACAAGGGCTGGGAAAATAAAAATAATAAAAAACAAGCTCTTACCTCTTCTATCAAGTTCTGTTTCAGTTCCAAGCCTTTCTTGGCAGTTTTGGTTAGGGAGACTAACACAGAGAAGAAAAAGGGGACATGATGAGCGAGAAACCTAGATGTCTCAGAGAGTTGTCTCCCCTTTGGTGCCCGGCTGGATGGAGCCCCCTGAGAAAGCCAGCGAGGCCTCTGTGGCTGCTGCCTGTGGCTTGCAAGGCTGCTCCAAGGGCCCCAGAATGCCTCTCCAGCATTCCTGAGCCTGAAGGTCCCTTCACATCTGTCCTGTTACTAGAGAATCCAGCTATCTACAGCCCCTCTGGGGCTAACTCCCTACTGAGGAGTGAGGGTGGGGCGCTCCCCAGAGGCCCAGCCTCCTGTCTGGGGCCGGTCCCTTCCTGCTCGTGGCTGCGGTGTGTGGAGACCATCTGCGGCTTCTCTGTGCTGTGGAAGGAGTCTGGGGTCTCTCTGTACACCACGTCTTACAGTTTGGACCCGTGCATGCGGCGGAGCCTCCTTGGGGAGGGACGAGCACCCCTTCTCTAATAGCTGGGACCCAGTCTGCCCCTTACCCAGAAGGGTTTGGCACTTGCCAGGTTTGACCACGAATCCCACCACAGAATCCAATCATTCCACAGAGCATCAGATGCAAAGCCCTGAGTCCCAGGAGGAACCTGGATGGATGAATAAAAAGTCCCTCTTCACGAAGGACACCTCAGAAAGGTAATCACAGTAGGCAGGGGCGAGCCCTGTACAGGAGGGCAAACAATACAGCTGTCTCGTTTCCCGACATTTCCACTGCTACAGCGTGGACCAAGCCAGCACAGCGTTCTCTTGGATTACTACTTGTCTCCCTGCTTCCACCCTTGCGCACTGCCCCTGCCTTCCCCGGTCCATTTTCAACAAAGCAACTAAAGTGATCTTTTTAAAAGTAGAGTGGAACCACATCACTCCTCTGCTCAAGCTCTCTCCTCCCACCTCACCTGGGTGTGAAAGCCAAACCCGTGCAAAACTCTTTCAAGCTCTGCACACTCTGCTTGGTTCTCTCTCCCTCCTTTTCGTCCACTTTCAGTTCAGTTCAGTCACTCAGTTGTGTCCGACTCTTTGCGACCCCATGAATCGCAGCACGCCAGGCCTCCCTGTCCATCACCAACTCCCGGAGTTCACTCAGACTCGCGTCCATCGAGTCAGTGATGCCATCCAGCCATCTCATCCTCGGTCGTCCCCTTCTCCTCCTGCCCCCAATCCCTCCCAGCATCAGAGTCTTTTCCAATGAGTCAACTCTTCGCACGAGGTGGCCAAAATATTGGAGTTTCAGCTTTAGCATCATTCCTTCCAAAGAAACCCCAGGGCTGACCTCCTTCAGAATGGGCTGGCGGGATCTCTCTGCAGTCCAACTGTAGCCTCTTGCAAAAGTTAAACACGCTCCTGCTTCAGTGCCTCTGCCCTGTGTGCTCCCCCTCCTTCGACCAGCACCCTTCCAGGTAACTGCTTGGGTTGCTCAATTCCTTTCTGCAAGTTCCGGCTCATTTGTCACCTCAACAGAACTTCTCTAGCTACATTGCACAAGGGAACATCAACTGCTTTTTTCCTACATGAGGCTCATCACTATCTGAATTTATGGATTCCATTTTTAGTATTCTGGGAAGACACACTACCCGAAACTAAAATGTTAAACTCTATGAGGGCCCTAGACCTTCCATGTTGTAACTGCAGTATCTTTCAAAACCTAAAGAGTTGCCAGGTCTCTAACTTACTGAGTGAATGTGCCGGGATGAAAGAGACGTACCATAAGTAGAAACAGTCTCTTAGGAGGGGTCCTACGGACTGCCACCTAAGAGCCAGCCATTCGAAGATCGGAGCACGACCATGCCGGCAGAAACAACTTGGAGAACACAACGACCATACTCGGGTATAAACCCGGGCTGAAGGAAAGGAGGCGAGGGGAGTGGGAGCGCGGAGAGCGACAGAGACGGGCTGAGGTCGGAGAGGTGGGCCAAGGCGAGATCGTCGGCACCCCGCGGGTGCTGAGGCTGTTCCCCGGGCCAGTCGGCCTTGGACAACTCTCTCTGGAGGCCTGGCAAAACCCCCTCCACTTCGCCGACGCGGCTCCAGCCTCCCCCGGAGTTTCCGCCACCCCTAAGGCCCCAACTGTTCCAGCGCGCCGCGAGCCCGCTCCCTCCTCGCAGAGGTCCCAGCGTCCTCCTCGAAGCCCTAGCGCAGCTGACAGCCGGCCCACAAACTGACCCCCGGGGGCTCCAGGCCTTCGGCGCTCACCTTTCTTGTCGCGCTTGGACTTGGGCATCTCGCCGCGGCCACGTGGGCTGAAGACACTGCAACCGGTCAGGCCCGCGGCGCGCGGGGGCCTCTGGGACGGCCCCTCGGCGCGTGGGGGCCTCTGGGAAGGCCCTCGGTGGGCGCCCTCGCGCGTGCCTGACCTAGCCCGCGCTGAGGCCCTGTTCTCCCTGCCCGGCCGCCGCCTGCCCTCTGCCCCGAGTCTCCAGGTAGACTTCCCACGAAGGCGAGGGACACCGGAGTCTGGGGCGCCGCACCCAGGACTCCGCCTGTGGGCGCAACTCTATGGTTCCACACCGAGGACCCCCGCCTGTGAGCGCGACTCTATGGTTCTGCGGAGGCGGGGCCCGCGGCGCGGTGCATGCCGGGCCGGCGGCGGGCCGGCCTGCGCTCCCATCATGGCGACGGCCGCGGCTTCCCGGCTGTGTCTCTGGGCTGCCCTGCTTATCCCTGCGGCCGCGGTCTATGAAGACCAAGTGGGCAAGTTTGATTGGTGCGTACAGGGCGGGAGGCGAGGGGCGGTTCCTGTTCGGGAACTGTTTTCCCAGTACCTGTTCTTCTGTTTAAAAGAAGGACTTTATCATGCAGCAGGGCCGGCTGCATAACTTGAGGGGCCCAGGGCAAAATGAAATGTGAGATCCCTCGTTCAAAAATTTTGAAAAAGTTTTAAGGTGGCCACGGCAGAGCGTTAAAGCGAGGGTTGGGGGCTCTTCTGAGCCAGTCCCTGTGCGGCTGCACGGGTCGCAAGCCAGTGAAGCGGGCTCTGCCATCCGGTCTTGCTTGAGGTTCTGGTCAGAGGTCGTTTCTCCGCGCCCGGCCGCGTTTCTGTGACTGTCAGGTGTTTGATCTGCTTGGTGTCCGACGTCGACCGCCCTCAGCGAAGATCCTCTTTCAGCCCTGCCATGGGCTCAGAACAGGGCCGCCCAAGACCCTTCAGCCTGGAGGTGCCATTCATTCATCCTTTCCTTCACCGACTGGCTCGCTCACTCTCTCTTCATTCACTATTCAGCACTTTTGTTCATTCACGTCTCATTAAGGCACTCATTCAGTCACTCATCCACTCATCCAGCCACCCACCCTATCCTTAAGGCCAGGGGATTGGCTCACTTTTGCTTGAAATATCAGTTTGCCACTTAAGCGTTGTGTGATCTCAGGAAAATGACTTAACCCATTCTGTGCCTCTGTTTCTTGCTCTGTAATTGAGTTTGCTGATAGTCCATTACCTCTCACAGTAGCTGTAAGAATGAATAGGGCAATTCTTTTAAATTACTCAGTGCAGTGGCTGGCTCATTGAGTACAATCAGTATGTTACCAATTATTGGTAGTCAGGGAACACGTTCAGAGCCTAGCTCCTCTGTGAAGTCTTTTCTATATCAAGCAGATGGATCTGCATGTTTGTTGAGTGCTTGTTATTGGCCAGTGGTCATTCTAAGTGCTGTGGATGCAGAGCTGGAAAGGCACTCAGGCTGGTGAGGGGGCAGATATATAAGTACGTGATATAAGGCAGTGTGACAAATGCAGAATAAGTCATCTGTTTGGTTTTTTTTTTTTTGGCCGGTTGGGTGGAGTGCTGTGGCTTTTGGGATCTTAGTTCCCTGACCAGGGATCAAACCCATGTACCCAGCATGGGAGTCCTAACCACTGAACTTATGGAAAATTCCCTTAAGTCTCATTTTTAATGATGTGGGCAGATGCTCACAATATAACATGTACAGTTGACTCTTGGACAACGCAGAGGTTAGGGATGCAGACCCTCTCTGCAGTCGAAAATCGAGTGTAACCTATAGTAAGCCCTCTGCGTCTGCAGTTCCACACCCACAGATTCAACCAACCATGGATTGTGTAGCACTGCAGCACTGACTGTAGAAAGTAACCAGCGTAGGGAGTTCCCTGGGGGACTCCATGCTCACAGTGCCGGGGGCCCACGTGTGATCTCTGGCTGAGAAACTAAGGTCCCTCAAGCCTCAAGGTGCCACCAAGAAAGGAAAGGGAAGAAAACAACCAGCGCGTAAGTGGCTCTGCTCAGTTCAAACCCGTGTTGTATATGTTACACGTGTACAACGTCATCCAATTTAGCAGAATCCTAGGTATATGCAATTTATAAATTGAAAAGTAAACAGAAAGAAATATACCAAAATATTAAATGTTTGTTGCTGAAAAAAAAGTTTATGGATGATGGTATTTTAAGTATTTTTTTTGTTTGTTTTTTATTTTATACCTTTGTGTATTTTTCATGTTTTCTTCAATAAGCAGGCATTACTTTTATAGTCCAGATAAAAGATATCAGCATTTTAAAAGAGAGCATGGGATTTAGACTTAGAAGATTAGATTAGGTTTAGATTTAGACTTTAAGTTTGCATTCTAGTTCTAACAGCAATTCGTTGACGTCAGTGGACTTAGGTTTTCTCACCTCGAGAATGAGAGTAATAGTATTTGTCCTGTGTACTTCATACTGGGTTCAGGGATTACAGTGAGATTAAAGTAGGTTAAAATACAGATGGAAACTGTCAGATGGCATGTACAGCTGTCCCTCTTTACTAATACAGTTTCTTCTTTTGTAAAAAGGCAGACCAGACAGTGTAACAAGGGAAATTCTGTATAAACGTTGTGTGTGTGATTTGCTGGAAGTGGCATTCGTGAGCAGCAACGTGCCACTCACCTGCTCTGTAGGTGGTAGTGTGCCGGGGAAGCCCGCTGCGCCCCCTTTATGCAGAGATGAGAGTGTTGAGAGTGATGGGGTATATTCCAAGGAAAGTATGAGTAGTGGGTCAGATGGACCCTGAGCACCGTGTGGGTTAGAACAGGCTGTGAAGAGCAAAGGCCTGACTCAAACCTGTCAAATTTGTTAGAGTATTTGTGTAATTTTTCTCCAAAGGTCAGTGAAAATAGCAGGGGAAGTTGGATACTGTGCTCATTGACAACAGGGTTCACATCTCTTGCCTCATGTGTAATGTGAGTGTCTAGTCCCACTATTTTTTAGTATTAATAGTTGCAGCGTGTGGGATCTAGTTCCCCACCCAGGGATCGAACCTAGATCCCCTACCTTGGGAGCACAGTGTCTTACCCACTTGACCACCAGGGGAGTCCCTGGTCCCACTGTTAAGGAGTACAGCTGCTGCTACTGCTGCTAAGTCACTTCAGTCGTGTCCGACTCTGTGCGACCCCATAGACGGCAGCCCACCAGGCTCCCCCGTCCCTGGGATTCTCCAGGCAAGAACACGGGAGTGGTTGCCATTTCCTTCTCCAATGCATGAAAGTGAAAAGTGAAAGTGAAGTCACTCAGTCGTGTCCGACTCTTCGCGACCCCATGCAGCCTACCAGAGTCCTCCGTCCATGGGATTTTCCAGGCAAGAGTACTGGAGTACAGGGAAGACTGTAATTTTGTTCTAGTGGGATTTAGGCCAGGTGCCCTTTTGGGTAAGGTAAATACGTGCTTGCGTTTAGAAGGAAGTATGTCACGTTGGCTACTAGGGTGTATTCTCTCTTCTTCCCTCTGTTCCTGAGCACATTGCCTGGAAATCTTGCTTTTGGTCACATCTCTTCATTAACAAACATTTCTCGTGCATCCCGAGACAGGGTGAGGGTGATTACCTCCTGCATTTGTGCAGTTGTCTTTTCCAGAGTGTGCTGTGCAGCGCTGGCATTGGCCCCTTCCATTCCCCTGGCCTCTTTCCTTTAGGAGACAGCAGTATGTTGGGAAGCTCAAATTTGCCTCCTTGGAATTTTCCCCTGGATCCAAGAAGTTGGTTGTGGCCACAGAGAAGAATGTGATTGCAGCGCTGAATTCTCGGACTGGGGAGATCTGTGAGTGGACTGTGTAGACGGGTAGCTGGGGATGGCGTAGCTGCCCACAGGGAGCCCAGGATGTCCTATGACGGCAACGTCTGCCTGGCTGGTACTCCACACCTCGGGGCAGCATGGCCGAAAGACGCATCCTTTAGTGGATTTGGATTTATTTTTCAGTTTTGCCATGTGTGAAATATTTAATATATTCCTATAACTGGCCTTTGAGTTTATTTCCTCAGCCCACGTCCTGGCTGTTCTTAAGTAAGATGTTGCTGCAAAAAACACATCTTTCTATTAAGGGTTTACAGTAAAGCTTTGGATGTTTCCCATTCCCCCACCTCCAGTTATTTATATTGCTTCTGTGGATGCTTTTAGGCATTAAAATCATGGAAATGTGATGTATAATCACTGCTCTGCTTGTGAGTCACAGAGATTTTGTGAATTTTGTCTTTGTCCGTTTATTCGTTTGGTGGGGTGGGGTGGGGATGGGAAGGGCGTGCGCTCAGATCAGCACAGCGGGGGCTCCCCTCGCTGCCCCGGCAGCGGGGGTGGGTCACTGCCAGCCAGCGGTGATCCTTCCTGAAATAAACCGAGGCACTTCTGTGCCAGCGGAGGCTTGTGTGGCCTCGCCGGTCCCGGTAACACCTGGCTCTCCTGTCCCTCAGTGTGGCGCCACGTTGACAAGGGCACGGCGGAAGGGGTGGTGGACGCCATGCTGCTCTGCGGACAGGGTAGGCAGAGCTCGGCTTGTCCCTGTGCCAGCACCGGTGCCCTCTCCTCTTCCCTTGGGTCCTTCCTTTGCTCAGGGTCTGGGAGGGAAGGGAGTGGGGGTGTTCCCAGCAGGAAAGGACAGGTGCAGCTTCCATGTGCACTTATGCGTGGGAGGTGAGGCTACTGGTCACAGGCCCTGGGAGGCTCCCGACAGCACAGCGGTTTGGGGGATGATCTCACGTGGTCTTTTCTCTTCCAGATGCAATCACTGTGTCCAATGGAGGCCGGATCATGCGCTCCTGGGAGACGAACATTGGGGGCCTGAACTGGGAGGTTACCCTGGACAGTGGCAGGTAGAGGGAAAGAAGCTGAATTCATCTTGGTTTGGTTAAAGCCTTCGCTGGAACACAGATTCTACGTAGACAGCAATTCTGGGCCTTTTGGCTTTTTTTCCCAGGGAGAAAAAGCCATGGAAGAGCCAGAGAGCATCAAATATCCATTCTTGTTGTCTTGAGGCTATGGGACACGTGCTTACTTGGCCACCATTTATTGAGCACGTGTTAGAGGCAGAGTTCCATGCTAGGTGCAGTGTTCATTTCTGGTATCGATTGCTTTTCCTAATCTTAGCACAACATGAGAGCTTTGCAATGTTCTAGGTATGAGGAAGTGAAAGTGAAAGTTAGTCGTCCTACTGTTTGCGATCCCATGGACTGTAGCCCGCCAGGCTCCTCTGACCATGGAATTCTCCAGGCCAGAATACTGGAATGGGTTGCCATTTTCTCCTCCAGGGGATCTTTCCGACCCATTGAACCCAGGTCTCCTGCATTGCAGGCAGATTCTTTACCAACTGATCTACTAGGGAAAGAACATTCTAGGTATGAGGATGGAGAATACAATTTCCTGTGTTTTAATTTTATGTTTAAAAACAATTTGCGCTAGTTTCAGCTGCATCTTGCTAAAGTTGTTTAAATGATGAGGTTGCTTACGTTAGGTTATTTGTCTTCTGATAGTAATTTATTAGGTAAGGGCTTGGGGATGCCCCCAGGCAGTGGGAACCCACTTGTGAATGTGAAACAGCTTCCATCATCAGGAAACTCCTTGTCGTTTGGGGGAGGCAGGCCTGCAGCCTGCTGATGACAACTGTCTGGCGGCTGCCGTGGTAGAGGGTCGGCCTGGTTACTGTGAAGTCCCAGGGGAGGAAAGGAGCACCCCTTAGGAGAGCCAGCGAGTCTCAGGAACCGGTGCAGTTGCGTGGCTGACAGTCCAGCGGGGGGAAAGCAGAGCCAAGCTTAGGGTGCAGACGCGGCTGGCCCCACAGCCTGTTCCGTCGCCTCCCGCACTGTGGCGGCTGTGTCCCGGCCCATCCCGCATGAGGTCGGGAGGCTCTGGGCGACGCTCACCCCTGTTCCTGCGCTCAGTTTCCAGGCGCTGGGGCTGGTCGGCCTGCAGGATGCTGTGAGGCACATTGGGGTCCTGAAGAAGACCACTCTTGCCCTCCATCACCTCTCCAGCGGGCACCCGAAGTGGGTGGAGCACCTCCCGGAGAGGTAAGGCTGCCTTCTCCCCGGGCGGTGGCCGCCGCCTCCTGCTCTGTACCAGCCCGTCTTTCTCCTTGAAAGTCGAAGCATTTGAATCCTGTGTAGGGTCTAGGGCTCACCAGCCTCTAGGCCTGCGCTCCAAGGCTGTGGCTGCCTCTGGAGTTTCCTTTGCAGTGAGGAGAAGACTCTCCACCTGGGCCTGAGAGCCAGTCGAGCGAGGGGAGTGGCTCACTCAGCTTGTCAGGGACCCAGCGCTCAGATTCCCATGGGGCCAAGTTCGTGTGCAGAGCAGGCCCCATGGGGAATGTTGGGAGCCACAGTGTGCCTGGCCCACCTCCAGGGGGCAGCCTTACTCAACTGACCATGCCCTGTGTAGTTAGGCCTAGCATTATCACGTCTAAACTTTTTCAAGAAAAGCTGGAAATCTTATTGTTCCATGCTGAATCTCAGTTCTAAATGTTGACAACAAATTCAAATTTTAAAAAAGAAAACTAAGCCAAACAAAACTTACCTGAGGCTGCTAGTTTGTGATCTCTGGCTAAGTTCCTAGCAGCCGGGTTTTGGACCCCCGAGGGTGGTCCTGTTCTGTGGCTAAAGCTGTGGCTCCCTGCTCTTCCCTCCCTTTCTCAGTGACAGCATCCACTATCAGATGGTGTATTCCTACGGCTCGGGGGTCGTGTGGGCCCTCGGAGTCGTCCCCTTCAGCCACGTGAACATTGTCAAGTTTAATGTGGAAGATGGAGAGATCATTCAGCAGGTGCGGTCTGGCTGGAGGAGCCTCGTGAATTGTGGAGGGATTGTGGAGGGGAGCAGGTACAGCCCTCCTTTGCACTGGGGACCAGGGAACTCGGCCGGGTGAATGCTAAAGCCACTCATGGTCCCTGCTTCCGGGCACTTGAGGGCTGCCTTCTGCTCATCAGGCGTTTATTTAGAGCCTGCACGTTTGCACATGGCGCTCTCTTGGGGTGGCTAAAAAAACAATTGTGTAGATCTGTTCATTGCGTGTATGATCTCACAAGGTAATACCGAAGGTGATAATGTGAAACCGCATGAGACAAATACAGTAGAGAAATGCTGATCAGAAGGGCCAAGTATTGCTGCCCTGCAGCTCCCAGCCTTGCCGGCACCGTGGCTACGGCTGCCCTGTTGCACCTGTGATGCTGGGGCAGCGAGAAAGTGGCGATTTCTATGCTCAGTGCTCAGAACAGTAGGCGCTAAGAGTGAACTGCAGGCAGACTTCACCAAGACAAGAAAAAAGCACCCAGCGTTGAAAAGGGCCTGGGTTAGTTTTCAAACTACCAGAAGGCAGACCCAGATCTTCTCCAGCTATGGAGCTCTCAGAGGCGGGGAGGGATGGGAAGGACTCCTTCTCAGTCCACCAGGAAGAACCTCTGAGCCGAGACCCTCCGCTGGGGTCTGGTGGTGACGGGCTGGTGGGCGGAGAGGGAATGCGAGGATCCCCAGGAGCCTCCCGTTCTCTTGTCTTTTGAGTAGGTCAGGGTGTCGACGCCCTGGCTGCAGAGTCTCGCCGGGGCCTGCGGTGTGGTGGATGAGGCTGTCCTGGTGTGCCCCGACCCGAGCTCGAGATCCCTCCAGACCTTGGCCCTGGAGACGGAGTGGGAGCTGAGGCAGATCCCGCTGCAGGTGAGAGGCTAGAGCTGCTTCCCCGGCCCAAGGTGCTGCCTCGGCCACTGGGAAAAGCCTTTCTCCCAGGAGCCCCTTTGAGGTCTGGCCTCTGGCGGAACTGGAATGAGGGCAGACGGGCCACTCCTCCTTGGAGAGCCGGAAGGGGAGTTTCCGGAGCCCTGTGCCGAGGCCTCGTTACTTTCACTGGCAAAGTGGGGCAGAGGCCAGCAGCCTGGGATGGCCCATCCCCCATCCTCTCCTGGCCCTCAGTCTCTTCCGTCTCGTCTCCCAGTCTCTTGACCTAGAATTTGCAAGTGGATTCCAACCCCGGGTCCTGCCCACACAGCCCAGCCCGGTAGATCCTTCTCGGGCACAGTTCTTCCTGCAGTTGTCCCCAAGCCACTATGTGCTGCTGCACTACCACCACGGCGTCCTGAGTCTGCTCAAAAACTTCCCACAGGTAACGGCAGGCAGCATGGGGCGCTGGGATTCAGGAGGATGTAGCTGAGGCACGGATGCTGGAAGTCCCAGCTTTTGAATCTGGCGATACTTACTCAATACAGAAGACCTCTTTCCATGATTGTTTTGAGAGGAGTTAGCCTCAGAGTAGGAGGGGAATACTTTGTTCTTTTTAGAGTTACAGGAGAAGGAAATGGCAACCCACTCCAGTGTTCTTGCCTGGAGAATCCCAGGGACGGGGGAGCCTGGTGGGCTGCCGTCTGTGGGGTCGCACAGAGTTGGACACGACTGAAGTGACTCAGCAGCAGCAGAGGATTTTGAGAGTAAAGTGGCACCTTCCTGCACCTGCGGGAGAGGGCGCCTTATAGGGCTTCCTTGTAGATGTGAAGAGCAGCGTTGAGCTTGCCTGTATTGGAGGTCAGGCAGGCCCTGGCTCAGCTGCGGGTGCGGTGGGGCCCCTCTGCTCTCCGTGCTCTGGCCATCATGCTCCAAACTTGGGAGCACTTTTAACTCCAAGGCCCAGGGTTCTTCCGGTGGGGGCGGCCCTAAGGCTGCTGGCCAGGACAGGCCCTGTTTAGGAACTGACGCCTGACTCTACCCCAGGCTGCCCTGGTGAGCTTCGCCACCACTGGAGAGAAGACAGTGGCTGCAGTCATGACCTGTCGAAACGAGGCGGTAAGTGTTGGGAATAACAGCGCTTGGCTACATGCGGGATCTTAGTTCCCCGGCTAGGGATCGAACTCATGCCCCCTGCCTCGGAAGCACTGAATCTTAACTGCTGGAATGCCAGGGAGGTCCCAGAGTTTCCATATCTTTGCTGGAAGCCCTGAGAACCAAAAGTTTAGGCATGTTCACCTGGTCACTTTGAACCAGGGCGGGGCAGGGGGGCAGGAGGCTGTTGAGAAGTAAGTTCTCACTTCGTCTGTAGAGCTCTGTGCGTACCTCCTTTGTGCCCAGGAGTGGGACACCCTCACAGTCGTCTGGGACCATTCCCGATTGCGTGGGGTGTATGGGTGATGGGGGATGGGATTTGCCCTCTCCCAAGGGCTGAGATCTGGAGGTGGAAGCTTCATTCTCATGGCTGGAAGGTGACCCTTTGGCTGTATTTTCTCTTTCTGTCCTTCTTGTTTCCATAGCAGAAGCCTAGCGTTGCTGAAGATGGGTCACCTGGGAGCTTTTCGGAGAAGTCTGGTCCCCAGGTAGGTGTGGCCCTGGGCAGTGCGCCAGACCTGTATGCGGGCGGGCTGGGCCCCCAGCGAAGCTGGAGGAGTGGTCCAGACTGGGAGTGGGTCTCCTCGAGGTCCCAGTCTCAGATGGAGTTTTCTGAGTTTTGTAAATTAAACCGTGTTTCTCTTGATCTTCTTCAATGGGGAGATTAGAAAGTGGAATGCCTAGAATCTGTTCTTAAGCGCGTTCTCTTCTGGGCCTCCGTCTCCTCGTGTCTGTGGGGTCCCCGCTGGTGGAGTTGAGGGTTAGTCTGAGCAGCTGCCCTGAAGCAGAGTGTGGGGTGCTGGCCGGAGGCACACGTTTCTGTCGTGGCTTCCATTTCCTCAGCTTTTCCCAAGGCGGGTGTGCTTTCCCTGCCTGCGGTCTTACTAATCACTCTTTGCGAAGTCTGTCTCCGCTCTCCTTGCTTCTTCTGGAGTAAGTATGTATAGTGGTTGTAATTTTACTTATTCACTCATGCACCTTATTTCTGCCTTAGGATTTAGCTTTGCTCTTTGGCCCAGGTCCTTCTCCAGGATGTTGCCCACCACCACCCCCAGCCCTACCCAGATTCTTGGACTTCCTTTGGGGGACTTTGCTTTGGGGGACTCCTGTAGTTGACCCATGCAGTCTGTGTCCTAGGACTCGCTGGCGTGCTTCAACCAGACCTACACCATTAACCTCTACTTGGTGGAGACAGGCCGGCGGCTGCTCGACACCGCGATCACCTTCAGCCTGGAACAGAACGGCACTCGGCCCGAACGGGTGAGTCGGGGCCTGCGGGCTTCTCGGCCTGGGGCTCTCTCTCCTCGGGGTCGACTCAGCTCCCCGGGTCCCAGCCGTGGGCTGTAGGTCTACCTGAGCCACTGGCTGGTCAGAAACGCCTATGAGTACCAGTAAACGAAGTGCCATTTAAGCCAAGTTGTCAGTGTGCCAGGCTCCAGCTAAGCTGTTTACTTACTCACTGATTGACTCATTCTCCTGATAAGGGACTTCCCTGATGGCCCAGCGGTTAAGACTCTGTGCTCCCAACGCTGAGGACCTGGGTTTGATCCCTGGTCAGGGAACTAGATCCCACATGTCAGAACTAAAGATCCCACATGTGGCAACAAAGGTCCCAAGTCCCACAGCTAAGACGGGGTGCAGGTAAATAAATGTTAAAAAACACATCCTGCCGGTAGTCTTTTGATGACCACTGCCCTAGCCTCATAAACAAGGAAGCTATGCCTGTGAGATTCAGGATGCTGTCGCTGCCCAGCCTGACCTCTGTGCACATTCAGCGGTGCTCCTCAGCCTCCCTGGGTGGTTGCTGCTTAGTCTAAGATGGAAAGCCTGCTGCGGGCCTCCTGCTCGCTTTGTGGGGTGTGATCGGGTAGCCGAGAAGGTCTCAGGTTCCTCCGTAGACAGGACTCGAGCTAGCTGCCTGCACTGTTGCTCTGTCAGCTCCTGAGGATGCACAGTGTCTGTAAGTGGAGTCCAGGAAACGCTGTGTGGTTTGGACGCGCGGGGATGCCGTGCTCTGGCCTCGGACCGCTCCTCATGCCTTGAATCTCGGGGTCTGGGCTCTGAGAGGCGTCTGGATCCCCGCTGACTGCGGGGGTCTTGACTGCTTGGTTCACAGCTGTACATCCAGGTCTTCTTGAAGAAGGACGACTCCGTGGGCTACCGGGCCTTGGTCCAGACAGAGGATCACTTGCTGCTCTTCCTGCAGCAGCTGGGTGAGTGGGCCTCACCCGGCTGCCGTTTGTGGGCCTGCCTGTGGGTTGCAGTCAGACCCTTCATCGGGGCCGTGGCCAGGCTTCTGGGAAGATTCAAGTGCAGTGTATCCTGCCTGTTTTTCCCGGAGCCCTAGGTGACCTGCCTTCGAACACATCCTTAGCACTCCTGGGCGGGAGACAGAACTCTTCTCCTGTGACCTCCTGAGCCCAGCCGCCAGCCCCGCCATCTCTCTCTCTCTGGCCCAAGAGCGGGGGTGGCCCCCAGCCTCCAAGAAGGGTCCCTCCAGGGGCGGCGGAGGCGGGCCTGACCCTGGTGCCCTGGCTCCTGCAGCAGGGAGGGTGGTGCTGTGGAGCCGCGAGGAGTCCCTGGCCGAGGTGGTGTGCCTGGAGATGGTGGACCTGCCGCTGACCGGGGCGCAGGCGGAGCTGGAAGGGGAGTTTGGCAAGAAGGCAGGTAGGAACGGGGGGCCGGGAGGCAGAGCTGCGGGGGGCGGGGCACTGGGGCTGCTGGCCGTGCTGCGGCCCGCACCCCGGGCTTCCGGCGCGGCCGCTCTGCCGCCTGCTCTGAACTCGCTCTGCGCCCCGTCTCCGGTGCGTTTGTGGCCCTGGGGCTTATGGGCCCACTCCTCTCTGAGAGGAGTGACGTGTGACTCTTCCTAGGGAAAGACCCTGATGAAAAAGAGTCTTACTGTAGCATCGGCATTGCTACTGTTGTTTGAGGACCTCAAGTCTGTCAAGCACCTTGTCAGGCACTGTACGCCTGTTGTCCCCAAAGCAGGAGTCCCCCCTTTCCAGAGAGACGTGACTAGTTTGGCCAGGTTCTGGGGGAGAGGCCAGCGTCCTCCGAACCCGGCCGCGGTCCCAGCCCCAGGGTCAGCTTGGTTCCCCGTCCCCGGTTCCGTCCTGCCCCCTCCTCCCTCCGTCCATTCGCCCAGCCAGCCCGGTGGTGTTTGCTGGGAGCCTGCCGGGGCCAGCCACCCGCTAGGTGCCACAGGTGCTCTCAAGCCGAGGATTAATGTGCCTTTACTGTTTATTTCCGCTGCCTGGACCCAGCCATCCAAGGTAAAACCTGCTTCCTGCTGCCTTCTTGCTTGCTGCCTGCCTGCACGGCTAGCTGTCACCATCGTTTGTCTTCCCGGACTTGCCTCAGTGAGGTGTATACCGCGTGTGCGTGGGCTGCTTGCCTGTGACTTGCCCTGTGCCCATCGCGTCTCTCCCTTGAGCCGGGGTTGACAGACGCTGGCCTAGAAAAGGCCCTGCTCTTTCCTGTGAGCGCTCTGCACCCCACCCTGGGGAGATCCCGGGGGTCCCTCACGAGATCCGGTCTTGGCAGCAGCCCGGGGGGTGCTGTGCCATTTTACAGATGGGGAGCTGGAGGCTGCAAGGTGAAGTATGTTTCTCAAGCTTGTTGTCTGATCCCTTAGTCATGGCCAACTCTGTGCGACTCTGCGGACTGCAGCCCACCAGGCTCCTCTGTCCATGGGGTTTCCCAGACAAGAGTACTGGAGTGGGTTGCCATTTCTGTCTTCAAGGTCACCCAGCCTGTAAGCAGTGCAGCTGGGATGTGAATCCCCGCCTGCAGACTCAGAGGCCTTGCTTACCGTGCTGCCTTGCTGCGGTGACCCGTCTCATCTCTAGAGATGTGAGGGTGGTGGTCTTGTGGATGGAGGAAGGGGCGGAGAGAAAGGGAGCCCTGGGAGTGAGCTACAGGGAGGTCTGTTACAGGGAGCAGGTTGAGCACCTGACCACGCGGGCCTGAAGCTGCGAGAAACGGGAGCGCCTGTTGGTGACGCGCAGCACATGTGCCCCGGTGCCCCCACAGCCTGCCCTTGTCTGGCTTTGTCACGGCGCCCGAAGCCTTCTGCTGGCCGTGCTGGATGTGGGCTTGTGGCGGAGATGTCTGTGGCACGGCTGCACCCTGCATGGCTGCCCCCTGTCCTCTTAGTGTCCTGTCCCGAGATTGCAGGCAGGCGGCGTGCTGAGAGCCCCTTGAGTAGGTCTTAGAAGTTCCCGCACGGCTATGCCTGAGTGTGGGACTGTGGCATCGGACATAGTACTGCTCCTTGGGCTCATGGCCTGGGGTGTGGTTGACGCGAGTGCTGCGGAGGAGAGGGAGAGAGCCCCCTTAGGGGGAGCAGGTGCCCCCTCGCTAGAAAGCCCCACTCCGCCGAGGAGAGAGCCTCAGCCATGGTCCCTTTTCCTTGACACCAGACGGCCTGCTGGGCATGTTCCTGAAGCGCCTGTCCTCCCAGCTCATCCTGCTGCAGGCCTGGACCTCCCACCTCTGGAAAGTGTTTTACGATGCGCGGAAGCCCCGGAGCCAGATCAAGAATGAGATCAACATCGACACTCTGGCCAGGGATGAATTCAACCTCCAGAAGATGATGGTGATGGTGACGGCCTCAGGCAAGGTGAGCCCTGCAGAG
>SJYV01042802.1:291734-316146 GCA_006410875.1 Neotragus pygmaeus | reverse complement strand
TTTCAAGGACGGAAGCAGCTCTGGGTCAGCCTTTCTGGTGGTGAGCCAGGTGTTTATCTTGCAGCTTTTTGGCATCGAGAGCAGCTCTGGCACCATCCTGTGGAAACAGTATCTCCCTAACGTCAAGCCGGACTCCTCCTTTAAGCTGATGGTCCAGAGGACAACTGCCCACTTCCCCCACCCGCCCCAGTGCACCCTCCTGCTGAAGGACAAGGTGAGCTTCTGCCGTGCCTCTGGGCCGTGCGGGTGCAGTTTTGTGTTTGGTAACTCTAGTTGGGCCTTTGGGATCCTCTGAGAGTTACAGACAGGGAGCGGGCTTAGAGCTCTGTGGCCTTGCAGATGTTTGCCTGAGTGCTTCTCTTCCCCCACCAGGGGTGGTGGTGGCCGAGGAGGAAGTGACTGTAGCGTAGGTGGGCTGTCACCAGGTCACTAGTAAGCCAGCCCTGCTTCTCCCAGACACAGGTGGGTGTCCGTACCTAGAGGGCAGGTTGCTCTTCCCCCAGGCATGGAGGGCGGGACACCAGCTGAGGCACGAACCCTCTGCCTCACAGGGAGCAGATGGCTTTTTGCAGATACATTCTGCCATCATTGGAAAGGGGGCCTGGTAGACGTTTCATTTGTTCCTCAGTGTGACCCATTCTTAGATTTGGAGCTAGAGGCAGTTAAACTTTTACCCTTTTGACACATACAGCGGTCAGACGCTTTCATCTTCAGCCAAAGCTTTGTTTTCCACACGGCGGGAAAAGACGAGGGGATCCGCTGTGGCTGAGCTCAGGTCCCCGATTCCTTAGGATTTGCAGTCTTTTCCTGTTGGTGGAGGCTGACCGTTGCTTGTCCATTTCAGGAGACGGGAATGAGTTCGCTGTATGTCTTCAACCCCATTTTTGGGAAGTGGAGCCAGGTGGCCCCCCCTGTGCTGAAACGCCCCGTCTTGCAGTCTCTGCTCCTGCCCATCATGGATCAGGACTATGCCAAGGTGCTGTTGCTGATAGATGACGAGTACAAGGTATGCGTCTGCAGAGGCTGCAGGACCCCCCCCCGCCGCCCCGCCGTCGATGGGTGGGGGCAGGGCGCTCACACAGCAGCTCGGGGGCCCCAGGTGGGCTCTGTCTGCAGTCAGGCCTCGAAGGGCTTCTCTAAGCAGCGCGGTGGCTCTTTCTGCACTTGTGAAAACTGATCTCTTAAGGGAATTCAGTTTAAGCCCTGATTGAATTTAGCAGACTTTAATTCCTTTAAGATTCGTTGTTTTATTCTTAAGGCTCTCTTTGATGGGAAACAGTGAAGAGTCTGGAGAAATCCATGCTTAAGGATTCCTTCTCCTTGAACTCTTTAAAAAAAAAAAAACAACCAACCAAACATTTATTATTTTATTTGGCTGAGTCTTAGTTTTGGCTTGCAGGATTTTCGATCTTGGTTTCAGCACGCAGGATCTTCAGTTGCGGCACGTGGGATCTAGTTCCTTGATCAGGGATCGGTCCAGGGCCCCCTATACTGGGAACGTGGAGTCGTAGCCACTGGACCTGCAAGTCCCTCCTGTAACTCTTCTCTGGGGTTTTCCAGGTCACACCTTTCCCAGCTACTCGGAATGTCTTGCGGCAGCTCCATGAGCTCGCCCCTTCCATCTTCTTCTACTTGGTGGACGCGGATCAGGGACGGCTGTGTGGATATCGACTCCGGAAGGTGGGCAAGGGCATCCTGGCAGGACCCGTGGTGGGAGGGGTGTAGGTAACAGGAGTGGATTATACTGGCCCTGGTGTTGTAAATGTAGATCGTTGTCAGCCTGGTGTCCGAGGCCATCATTCCAGTGTCTGTGGAGCAGGCCCGGTCCCTGCTGCCGTGGACGGAGCCGTGCACGACAGACGGGGTCTCGGCTCCTGTGGGGCTTTCACTCCATGTTCCTCTCCTGTGGCAGGAGGAGTGTTTTTGCCATCCTTAGGGTGGGAGGTGGGAATGGTGATTGAACAATAGCGCGTTCTGTATGAAGGTGGTGTTATTGATCCACTCTTAATCGAATGTGAGTTTTATTTCTAGAATTGGGATTGATTTGCTCTGATCCTGACATACTTGAGTCCAGCTGTTGGAAATAATGATTCACGCTGGCTCTGAAGTCCTGCTCTGAACTTCCCAGGGGCTGGCCTTGCCCTGAGAGCAGGGCCGTGTCAAGGGCTGATCTGAGACGTGTCCTCCCCGGCGGGTCCTGCCGTCCTGTCTGTAAGCCTTTCAGAGAAGCTCAGGCCTCGGGCCCGGCTGCTTGTGCAGGAAGCCTGGCTATGCCCCTTGTGCACTTTGCATCCTCGGGCAGATGGCTTCTGTCTGGTCTTCTGTTTTCTTGTCTGTAAGACAAAACGGTGATAATAGTATGTCAGAGTGTTTTCATGATGAGCTGGAGAGTCAATACGTGTAAGTCACGTAAAGCAGGGCGTGGCACACAGTCCATGCCATATAGGTTTCACCTGCTGTTGTTTAAAAAATGCAGTGCCCTTTCCTGACATTTTGTAACAGCTAACCCTTAGCATCAACAGCACAGGAATGGTCTGTCCAGAGAGTGTGCTCTTTACCCGATGGGTGAAGAGACACTGGTTTTCTGAGCTGATGGAAAAGGGACCTTGAAAGAGAGAGTTCTTTGTGGGCAGGGGGTGTGACCCAGGGTGCAGGTGTCATGGACCAGTGGAACTCTGAGGGTGTCATCGTAAAGACGGTCAAGGGGAGACCCAGGAGGCAGAGCTCCAGAGGGAGTCAGCTAGGGGTGGGCTTCCAGGCTCTGACCTCCGGGGGCTCCCTGGTGACCTTGCTCTACGGGAGGGTTTTAGTGAATTCTCATGTTTTCATAGGAATCTGTGAAATGTTTTCATCGGAACCTTATTTTTTAATAAATATTATTATTATTAAAAAGATTTTAAAAAGAAGTAATACGTGAATACATTCTCATGGTGAAAGATTGCATTGATACAGAGTTGCGTGAGCAAACCGTGCAGGGCTCTTTGAGCCCCGTTGCCAGCTGCTTCCCCGGCTGGAATGCGCGTCAGTGGCCCGCATGCCTTCCGTGTCCTGCCGCCATGCCCACTGCTAGGGAAACGACCGCGTGGTCCACGTGGGCAGGTGTGGCGTGTGTACTTCTTACCTGAACTTGAGCCACATTTAATCAGTAGGAAATCTGCTTTGTACACTTGATGTGTTTTCTACCTCCTTCTTTTGTTAAACCTATATCTGATTAAAATACAACCCTGAGAAGAGTGCAAAATCCTACGGTTTCTGCTCAGCGGCCCTTCACAAAAGGACCACAGCTGTGTACACGGCAGTCAGATCAGGAAGCCCCCTCTAGTCACTACCCTGCTCCCCCATCCTTTAGGGCTCCGTGTAATTCCATGTGTGGAGGTATAATAACACGTTTAACCATACAGGTTTATTGGTTTCTTATGGCAATAAAGAACATTTCTTGTCATATTTTGGGGTCCCTTCCAGCTTAGTTGGAGAAGGCAATGGTAACCCACTCCAGTACTCTTGCCTGGCAAATCCCATGGACAGAGGAGCCTGGTGGGCTGTGGTCCATGGGGTCGCTAGGAGTCAGACACGACTGAGTGACTTCACTTTCACTTTTCACTTTCATGCATTGGAGAAGGAAATGGCAACCCACTCCAGTGTTCTTGCCTGGAGAATCCCAGGGATGGGGGAGCCTGGTGGGCTGCCGTCTNGCTAGGAGTCAGACACGACTGAGTGACTTCACTTTCACTTTTCACTTTCATGCATTGGAGAAGGAAATGGCAACCCACTCCAGTGTTCTTGCCTGGAGAATCCCAGGGATGGGGGAGCCTGGTGGGCTGCCGTCTGTAGGGTCACACAGAGTCGGACACAACTGAAGTGACTTAGCAGCAGCCAGCTTAGTAGTTCACTGTTGGCTCAGTGTACAGGGACTTTAGATGTTAGTAATAAGTGGTAAGTTTTCTTTGAATTAGTCTTACTCAGATAAACAGTGGGCTACTACTGACTATTCTGCTGCTTTCACACTGGCTCTAGTGTGTCTTTTTTTTTTGACAGAAAGTAGGACTTATTGGTGGATGTGAGTGAGGAGGGTGGCTCTGAGGTTCCCGTGGTTGCAGGGCTCGCCCCGTGCCCAGAGGGCCACAGTGTAGGCTTGTATTTGACCCTGCAGCCGGGCTGGAGGAGCTGCTTCTCAGCCGCCAGGTCTTCAGGTTCATGTGCATCACACTTAGCAAAGCTGCGCTGCTTGGAGCTGCAGAGCCGCTGGCAGCCAGGGAACTTGAACTTGGCTCTGCGCTGGGCCTCAGCCCCATGCCCTTGTTCTGCATGTTGCTGCAGATGGACTCCACGGCTTGGCTGGCCGCTGTGCCCTGGAGATTTCCAAAGGCCCCACTCTGTGCTGTCTGGAGCCTGGACTGGGGACAGTATGGGGTCAGACACATAATCCCCCGGAGAGGACTGTCTCAGGTCCCCTCGGGCAGCCCAGACAAGCAACAGGTTCTTCCAACTGCCCAGGCGGCAGCTGTTTGCAGCCACTGCACACCAGGCTTTACTGGTTTTCTTACTTGAACCAGGAGTTCCAAAACCTCTTCCCAGACTAGATCGCTATTACTGCTTCTCTAGGACCTCTGATCCCTGTTCCCTCCTGCACAGAGGTACCCGCTGAACTGCAGGACGGGTCTCGCCACACCTGTCGCGGGCCTGAGGGTACCTTCCTGATGACCAGTGCCGGCTCCTTCTCTTTGGCCCCACCCCAGGACCTCACCACTGAGCTGAGCTGGGAGCTGACCATCCCCCCGGAGGTGCAGCGCATCGTCCAGGTGAAGGGCAAGCGCAGCAGCGAGCACGTCCACTCGCAGGGCCGCGTGATGGGGGACCGCAGCGTGCTCTACAAGGTACGGCGGCCGCCTGCTGCCGCACAGAGGGGCCGGGCTCGCGTCCGGCTCTGCGACTGGCGGAGAGGGAGCTTCCTGTTGGTTTCTTTAATCCCTTTGAGCCTTACTTTATTGTCTGTGAAATGGGCCTATGAAATATGCCCTCTTCCTGGGGTTGTGGTGATCACACGAGACAGCACCCAATGCCATGCACATGGCCACTGCCCAGCAGCTGTCATCTGTTAGGGTCAGTGGTGGTGCTGATAGACCTTTCTGGGGTCAAACCTTAGTCGATTCATCAGAAACTCCATCTGTGATCCAGCATCCTCCTGAATGGGAGATGGAGAGGTGACTCGTCAGCTGCAAAACCATCCTGTGAAGGAACATAATCCATAAGGTGATGAACATGAGTTACAGCCTCTGGCAGAGCAGAGATGGAGTTGGAGGAGGAAGCGAGGCCTAGAGACACCCAGAGCCTGGGGAAAGGAGGATGGACCCGCAGACCCCCAGAGCCTGGGGAAGGGGGGACGGACCCGCAGACCCCCAGAGCCTGGGGAAGGGGGGACGGGCCCCCAGACACCCAGAGCCTGGGGAAGGGGGGACGGACCCGCAGACACCCAGAGCCTGGGGAAGTGAGGACGGACCCCCCAGACACCCAGAGACTGGGGAAGGGGGGACGGGCCCCCAGACACCCAGAGCCTGGGGAAGGGGGGACGGACCCGCAGACACCCAGAGCCTGGGGAAGGGGGGACGGACCCGCAGACACCCAGAGCCTGGGGAAGGGGGGGATGGGCCCCCAGACACCCAGAGCCTGGGGAAGGGGGGACAGACCCGCAGACACCCAGAGACTGGGGAAGGGGAGACGGACCCGCAGACACCCAGAGCCTGGGGAAGGGGGGACGGACCTGCAGAGGGCACTGAGGAGGAGCGGCCACTGAGGAGGAGCGGCCACTGAGGAGAGGCCAGTGTGGCTTGGGCGACCTGGACGCCAGGAGGAGGGGGCGTCCTGGAAGGGAAGTTAGACAAGAACTGAGACATCTCTGTTGCTGTGGTAGTCGCAGGCCCTGGTGGAGAGACATCAAGTTGCTGGACCAGTGTCCTTCCATCAGGAAGTGGGCAGCTTGGGTTGTGTCTTGAGTGACTGTTTGCTTGTTTGTGACTTGAGCGAGTTGGCTTAACTACTTTAAGACGTTTCATCTGTGAAGTGTAGATAGTAACTTCTATTTGCAAGGATATTCGTGGGCTTCAGTGAGCCAAGCCCAGCCCTCAGCGGACACTGAAAAAGCACAGTGATGATGACCCCCGAATAGGAAGTTCTTCCACCCAGAAAAGCCGCTTCCTCTGCCAGCCAGAGGGCTCTGTGCCCACCTCCCTGCCCCGGGCTCACGGTGGGGAGCCACGGTGGTTCTGAAGGAGCCTTTCTCTCCCTCTCCCCAGAGCCTGAACCCCAACCTGCTGGCCGTGGTGACGGAGAGCACGGACGTTCACCATGAGCGCACCTTCATCGGCATCTTCCTCGTGGATGGCGTCACGGGGCGCATCGTCCACTCGTCCGTGCAGAGGAAGGCCAAGGGCCCCGTCCACATCGTGCACGCAGAGAACTGGGTTGCGGTAGGTGGCCAGGCGGCCTGGGCGGCGCAGCCTCGGGCTCGGCGGCCTCCTGCAGCTCCAGTCCTCTCCTGATCTCTAGTTCGGGAAACTGGTTGCTGCTTGGTGTTTTCACAGAGTTCAGAACCCCTGGCTGGCAGCAGAGGGGGCTGGGTAGGGGACTGGGACCCTGGATTTGATCGAGTTCTTCCATTTTCTTATTGTATAACCGCGAACTAGTTACTTAAGCTCCCTGTGTCATATCAGAGGGGTGACAGCAGTCACTGCCTCTAATCAAGTTTAGAACAGTGCCTGGCATGTAGAAAGCTCTCAGATGTTAGCTGTTAGTCTTGTGACTTGTGAGACTCTTGCGAATTCATTTTTCTGGGGGTGCACCTGGATAGTCCAGATGCAGCTACCCTGAAGGTTACTGAATTCAGTGAAAGTCACTCCGTCGTGTCCAACTCTTTGCAACCCCATGGACTATACAGTCCATGGGATTCTCCAGGCCAGAATATTGGAATGGGTAGTCTTTCGCTTCTCTAGGGGATCTTCCCAACCTCAGGATTGAACCCAGGTCTCCCGCATTGTGGGAGGATTCTTTACCAGCTGAGCCACAAGGGAAGCCCAGCTCAGTAGCAGGAAGAAAGCTGGGATGCTGGTGGCTTTTTCCTTCTTGGACGTTCCTCTGCGTGTCGATTCCCCTTCCCGGCCGAGTCAGCAGCCGGGCACTGAGCAGTGCCCCCTCCTCTCTCTGCAGTACCAGTACTGGAACACCAAGGCCCGGCGCAACGAGTTCACGGCCCTGGAGCTCTACGAGGGCACGGAGCAGTACAACGCCACGGCCTTCAGCTCCCTGGACCGCCCGCAGCTGCCCCAAGTCCTGCAGCAGTCCTACATCTTCCCCTCCGCCATCAGCGCCATGGAGGCCACCATCACAGAGCGGGGCATCACCAGCCGCCACCTGCTTGGTGAGTGAGCCGCGCCCTGGGCGGCCTCGCTGGGGGCGGAGCCGGTGAGTGAGCCGGGCCCTCGAGGCCTCGCTAGGGGCGGAGCCGGTGAGTGAGCCGGGCCCTCGAGGCCTCACTGGGGCGGAGCNGATACGTCTGCGGAGGAGTCACCAGAGGCGGACGCAGGCTGGACTCTGTCAGCCGAGACCGCAGAGCATCCTGGCGGACTTTCCCCTGCAGTCCCAAGGCTGTCGTCATCCCCTTCTGTGCCCGTCCACGAACATTGCTGTTTCATAAGACCTCCAGCAGACTTCTAACTTTCGGGAGGCCTGCTTAAATTGATGTCGGTTTGCCTGCTGTCTCCCAGGTGTATCTGGAACGCCTTCTCCTTGCTTCCAAAGTCAGAGGGAACTCTGACCGATAACTCTACCTTATAGGTGCGTTTGCTGTCTTACACTGGGGAGAAAGAAGAGCCGCCCTTAGCTGAGGTTTGAGAACCGATCCAGCCTCTCATGGCTTCTTTCCAAAGTGACTGTAGGCCGAGGAGTCTATGTCTGTGTCACAGTCTCTCTTACCTAAGCCTCTCGTTTCACCCTCCCATCCATGAGTGGGCCAGCCGGCCTCAGTTTATCGAAAGCCACTTGCGCAGCAGTGTTTTCATTTGGCAGTCATCGTCCAGGCTTTTCTCCTGAGACGTGTCAGGGCTGAGGCCTTGTCAGTGCTACTGAACTGTCTGCACCTGGAGGGGGTTTCAAGGGCGGAAGGCAGATCTGCCCGTTTCACCTTCAGGCTGACCTGGTCATCTTATAACCCAGTTGGAAAAAGTTGTGCTTAAGAATCCTCATTATTTACATTCGGTTATGTGTTAATGCGTGGGTTACTATACTTCTTTTAAAATCAGCAGATTTTAAATCTTACCTCTAAATGAGGGAAGTAAAGGGTAGGGTGGGACATGGACGTCTTGTGGATGTAGCCTTGTTGACTGGCTGGGCTGCTGTTTCTGCTACAAACTAAAGACGGCCTAAAAATTTTCCCTGTCGGTGGATTTGGGGAATGATGGAGTTTTTCTCTACTGTGAAGAATGAAATGTACAGAGAGCCCTGTCGGGAGAGAGGTACGTTTAAGTGTATGAATAAAGTGAGTGACAAATGACAATGCTGAAGTCCTTTTTTGTGGCTTTGGAACGTCACATTGAGGCCACTGCTGCCTCAGAGGGGCCAGAGAGCTGTGCTGGAATGCAGCGAGCGCAGAGTTGTAATTGGGAAACAGGCCAGTTTAATCATGTAAGAGTTGTGTTATATAAAAAACAAAAATGTGGTCACGTGCTGGTGGTAGAGAAGGAAGAGAAAGGAGAATAATTTTACTTTATTATTTTGGTGTTTATTTACCTGGCTGCCTTGGGTCTTGGTCACAACATGCAGGATGCTTGTTGGACTATAGGAGACCTCTCCTTGCGGTGCACGGATTCTTGGCTGTGGCCTGAGTAGTTGTGGCTCACAGGTTCCGTTGCCCCCTGGGATATGGGGTCTTATTTCTCTAACCCGGGATCGAACCTATGTCCCCTGCATTGCACACTGAAATCTTAACCACTGGATTACTGGGGAAGTCCTGTGTAGTTTGATTTTAATGAATGAATGAACATCTGAGTATCTTCAGAAAAAAAAAAACAGGCATCTATTTATCCTGCCTCACGGCGTATTTTGTTTAAAGTGACTTGGGAGATGGGGATAAGTACCACTTAAAAAAAAAAATGCCCTAGTTTTGAGGAAGCCTGGGTGGGATTTTGCCTGGCCTGTATAAATGAGTACAAACTGCGTCCTTAGTTGCCCTGACACCTGCTCTGCTTCCTTACATAGCAGCCCAATCAATCTGCTAGATTCTGGTTTCCACGAGTGTGCCAGAGTCTGAAAGAGGAAGCTGATGAGAGGGTAGTTATCTGCCTTTGCGTAAAATTCCTTATCTTTCGGCTTTAGTCATAACTATGTTCCTGAAAGTTACTGAGAAGCATTTAAAGTGACTAATGCTAATGGCCTTTCTTGATCTTAGGGCAGCACTTGCTTCTGACCAGCTACACAGCCTCTGCCTCTGGCTTTTGAAACTGCTTCCTCGGAATTCTCTGATGTGTCTCCTTGCTTCTCTCTCCCTTCCTTTCCTTCTCTGCTCCTCTCTCTTCGGTGCTGCCCGCCAGGGAGCTCCTGTCTGATCTGTTTTCTGCTCTCCCTCTTCCTGTGTGTATCCCAGGAGTCATCTGGTTTCCCCCACCTTCACTGTGGTTCAGTCACTCAGTTGTGTCCGACTCTTTGGGATCCCATGGACAGCAGCACATCCGGCTTCCCTGTCCTTCACCATCTCCTGGAGGTTAAATCTTGCCTGTAAATGAGGGGAGGAAAGCGTAGGGATGGGACACGGGGATCTTGTGGATGTAGCCTCGTTAACTGGCTGGATTGTCGTCTCTGCTGCAAACTAAAGATGGCCTAAAAGTTTTCCCTGTCAGTGGACTTGGGGACTGATGGAGTTTTTCTTTACTGTGAAGAATAAAGTGTACAGAGAGCCCTGTCGGGAGAGAGGTACTTGCAATGTTTGAGTTAAGGACGTGGGTTCCTCAGTAGTTTTATTAGTGTGGTTAGCATACAGGATGCTTTGGTATAAAATTTTGCTGCTGAAGAGTATTCAGTGATTCTTAGTCTCTTGGGAATCATGTAGAATGGTCTGTGGTTTTTGCTCTAATTTCTCCTTCGTCTTTGACTGGTTGGGAGTCAACAATTGGGAAACATGAATTGTAGTTAGAATGAATATTCAGGATCAGTAAGAGTTTTTAAAAATTTTGGTAGTTTTCTTTGGCAGAGGGGTTTAAAAAATCATGTATTATGCCCCACTGACCCTCTTAAAATTATACAGCCTTTTAATTTAATAGCACTTTAATAAGAGTGGTGATAGCTGCTCCTCTTTTCCCATCCATAGCAAAGAAATTTGGTGAGCAGGCTAATATGCACTTAATACAGTTTGATTGTCATAAATTAGGAGATGTTGTTCAGTTGCTAAGTTGCGATTAGGAGTATTTCTCTAAAACAAGTTATAGAGTTAAACATTTCTGCAACCCAAATAATTTTTGCTAGGCTTCTTCCAATATTTATTTTGCCTGCAGTCTACAACTGTAAGTCGCGTCACTTTGCCTTTCTCTTAGTTGCAGCATGTGGGGTCTAGTTCCCTGACCAGGGATCAAACACCAGGCCCCTTGCATGGGGAGCGCAGAGTCTTAGCCATTGGATCACCAGGGAAGTCCCCTATAACTTGCCTTTTTTTGGATAAGTACTTATTACATAAGCTACAATTATCGGGCTTCCCTGGTAGCTCAGCTGGTAAAGAATCCACCTGCCATGCAGGAGACCCTGGTTCAATTCTTGGGTCGGGAAGATCTCCTGGAGAAGGGATAGGCTACTCACTCCAGTATTCTTGGGCTTCCCTGGTGGCTCAGGTGGTGAAGAATCCACCTGCGATGAGGGAGACCTGGCTTTGAGCCCCATGCTGGGAAGGTCTGCTGGAGGAGGACATGGCTACCCACTCCAGTATTCTTGCCTGGAGAATCCCATGGACAGAAGAGCCTGGTGGGCTGAGAGGAGCCTGGCAGGCTGCAGTCCATGGGGTCACAAAGAGTCGGACACTACTGAGCGACTTTCACATAGGGCTTCCCTGGTGGGTCAGATGGTAAAGAATCTGCCTGCAGTGTGGGAGACCTGGGGTTGATCCCTGGGTTGGGAAGATCCCTGGAGGAGGGCATGGCAACCCACTCCAGTATTCTTGTCTGGAGAATCCCTGTGGACTCAGGAGCCTGAAGGGCTACCATCCATGGGGTTGCAGAAAGTCATATACGACTGAATGACTAAGCACTATTGCATAAGCTACAATTCTCAGGATTATCCCAAAAATTACTTATAGCTTTCTGTTCATTTAAAATTTTGTTTTAAAGTCATGAATCTATTTTTTATTTGGAATGCTTTCTTCCCCTCTCAGAATCTGGTTTGTCTGAAATCTAAATTCCATAAAGCCTTCCCTGTTGACTTTGGCTACCCAGGACCTCCAAGTTTCCTGGCTACTAACCACACAATTTCCTGAATGATGTATCCTCATATTTTATTATTTCAGTCATTCTTTGCCTCCCAGGGATCATCAGACTGTTTTCTGAATTCCTCATGGTCCTAAGCATGAAGTGACCACTTGCATAAACAGTTCCGCGAATGGTTATACCTTCTTCGTAGATTAAGTTGGAGGGTGTTGTGTGGGTTTGTGCCGTGCAACAGCGTGGATCCGCTGCACGTAGGCTTACCCCTGAGCCACACTCCCCTACTGTAATCCCGCCATCTAGGTCGTCACCGAGCACACGGCTGGGCTCCCTGTATTAAGGAATTCTTAAATTGATTGAAGTGCCAAGAGATAGTCCTAACCCACCTTTTCCTGTTGTGCCTGGAGCTCTGACAAACCTACTTTACCGCTTTTTAAAAATGCTCATTAAATCAATGTGGGGAATGAGAGATTTCCCTGATGGGCCAGTGGTGAAGATGCTGCATCCCCACGGCAGGGGATGCAGGTTCGATCCTGGTCAGGGAACTATGATCCTGTGTGCCACGGGGCATGGCCAAAAGAAAAAAAGGAAAGGTATCTTTTTGATGTTATATTTATATGTTCTTACATAAAGTAAAAGTACTCTGACTGCTTGGACTCAAAGTCCAAATATTCAAATATTGACAATCACCATTCTTGTCAATCATTACTTGATAATGCTCAAAAATAAGATAGATGGCATTCTGGGCACTTTTATTTTTTATAAAATACACACTGAGGATTCCCTAGTGTTCCACCAGTTAAGATTCTGAGCTACCATTGCAAGGAGTGTGGGTTCGATCCCTGTTTGGGGAACTAAAATCTCATAGGCCACTCCATGTGGCCAAAAAGTTAGAAAAAAAAAAAAAGTGAACTGCTTCGATTTTTGCTGCTAAGTTTTTTATTTTAAAAGACTATAGGTAAGTTAAAAAAAATTGAAGCAATGCCCCCAAAATATTAAGGCAAGTCTCCCCCTTCAACACTTTCCCCAACCCTCTATTTCCTAGAAGTAAGAAAAAGAAATGTAAAAAAGCAAAATGGCTGTCTGAGGAGGCCTTACAGATAGCTGTGAAAAGAAGAGAATTGACAAGCAAAGGAGAAAAGGAAAGATATACCCGTTTGAATGCAGAGTTCCAAAGAAGAGCAAGGAGAGATTAAGAAAGCCTTCCTCAGTGATCAATGCAAAGAAATAGAGGGAAACAATAGAATGGGAAAGACTAGAGATCTCTTCAAGAAAATGAGACACCAAGGGAACATTTCATGCAAAGATGTTCTCAATAAAGGACAGAAATGGTATGGACCTAACAGAAACAGAAGATATTAAGAGGTGGCAAGGATACACAGACGAACTGTACAAAAAAGATCTTCATGACCCAGATAATCATGATGGTGTGATCACTCACCTAGAGCCAGACATCCTGGAATGTGAAGTCAAGTGGGCCTTAGGAAGCATCACTACAAACAAAGCTATTGAAGGTGGTGGAATTCTAGTTGAGCTATTTCAAATCCTGAAAGATGATGCTGTGAAAGTGCTGCACTCAATATATAAGCAAATTTGGAAAACTCAGCAGTGACCACAGGACTGGAAAAGGTCCGTTTTCATTCCAATCTCAAAGAAAAGCAATGCCCAAAATGCTCAAACTACCCCACAATTGCACTCATCTCACATGCTAGTAAAGTAATGCTCGAAATTCTCCAAGNCTGTGGTGTTGGAGAAGACTCTTGAGAGTCCCTTGGACTGGAGGGAGATCCAAACAGTCCATCCTAAAGGAGATCAATCCTGGGTATTCTTTGGAAGGACTGATGCTAAAGCTGAAACTCCAATACTTTGGCCACCTGATGCGAAAAGCTGACTCATTTGAAAAGCCCCTGATGCTGGGAAAGATGGGCAGGAGGAGAAGGGGATGACAGAAGATGAGATGGTTGGATGGCATCACTGACTCAGTGGACATGGGTTTGGGTGGACTCTGGGGACAGGGAAGCCTGGCATGCTGTGGTTCATGGGGTTGCAGAGTCAGACACAATTGAGCGACTGAACTGAACTTATCTGACCTAGTGAACAGTTTGGTATGCTGCTGCTGCTGCTGCTAAGTCACTTTAGTTGTGTCCGACTCTGTGTGACCCCATAGATGGCAGCCCACCAGGCTCCTCTGTCCACAGGATGCACTAGGCAAGAATACTGGAGTGGGTTGCCATTTCCTTTTGCACCAGTTTGGTATGCATCTCTTCAGACCACATAGCATCCTGCAACTTGATTTTATTATCTAACAGATCATGGAGTGCTTTNGCAGCCCACCAGGCTCCTCTGTCCACAGGATGCACTAGGCAAGAATACTGGAGTGGGTTGCCATTTCCTTTTGCACCAGTTTGGTATGCATCTCTTCAGACCACATAGCATCCTGCAACTTGATTTTATTATCTAACAGATCATGGAGTGCTTTCCTTATTAGTCATACGGATCTCTCCCACTCTGATTTTAGTGGTCACAAGGTTGAATTTTTTTTTTTTTTTGGTTAGAGTACTGTTGGTTTACAACGCTGTTAGTTTCAGGTGTACAGCAAAATGAATCAGTTATACATACATCCACGCTTTTACATTCTTTGCCCATATTGGCCACTACAGAGTATTCGGTAGAGTTCCCTGTGCTACACAGCAGGCCCTTTTTCATTATATTTTATATACAGCAGTGGTATTTGTCCATCCCAGGCTCCCAAGCTATCCCTCCCTCCCTCACCGCCTGATAACCGTGGGTTTGTTTTCTACCTGTGTAACTCTTTTGTAGGTAAGTTCCTTTGTAGCCTGTTTTCGATCCCACGTGTGGGCGACAGCATGCGTGTCTTCCCTGTCTTCAGTCAGCGTGGGTCTCTGGGCCCGCCTGGGCCGCCGCCCACGGCGATGCTGCCTCTATGGGTGGGCGACGCTCCCTATGTGTCTGTCCCACGCCTTCTCCCGCCAGTCCCCTGCTCTTGGCCATTGAAGCCGCTCCTGTGTCCTGGCTGCTGTGAACAGTGCTGCAGTGGGCCCTGGGGCGCATGTGCCTGTTTGAACCGTCATTTTCTCCAGAGCTGCCCAGGAGTGGGATTGCCGGGTCACACAGTAGTTTTGTTTTTAGTTTTTTAAGGACCCTCTGAGCTGTTCTCCGCAGAGGCTGTGCCAGTTCCCATTCCCACCAACAACGTAGGAGGGTTCCCTATTCTCTACACCCCCGAGTCCATGGGGTCGCCAAGGGTCAGGCATGACTGAGCAACTTTCACTTTCTCCAGAATTTGTTGTTTGTGGATTTTTTGATGATGATCATTTTTTTTTAATTTAAACTTTTTATTTTGTATCGGGCTATAGGTGCCGTCTGTGGGGTCGCACAGAGGCAGACACGACTGAAGTGACTTGGCAGCAGCAGCGTAGCTGATTAACGATGTTGTGATGGTGTCGGGTGAACAGTGCAGGGACTCAGCCAAACTTGTATCCATTCTCCCCCAAATGCCCCTCCTACCCAGGCCGCCACATGACATAGACCAGGGCTCCCTGTGCCATACAGCAGGCCCTTGCTGGTTATCCATTTTAAATAGAGCAGTGTGCACACATCCATCCCAAACTCCCTAACTGTCCCTTCCCCCACCTTTCCCCCCTGGCAAATGTGAACCTGTTGTCCGTGAGTCTCTTTCGGTTTTGTTAGTAAGTTCATCTGCATCATTTCTTTTTAGACCTCACATATCAGTGTAAGTAAGGGCTGTCATGCGGTATCTCTCCTTCTGCCTGGCTTGCTTCACTCAGCGTGACAGTCTCTGCTGCTGCTGCTAAGTCGCTTCAGTCGTGTCCGACTCTGTGCGACCCCATAGATGGCAGCCCACCAGGCTCCTCCGTCCCTGGGATTCTCCAGGCAAGAATACTGGAGTGGGTTGCCATTTCCTTCTCCAATGCATGAAAGTGAAAGTGAAGTCGCTCAGTCATGTCCGACTCCTAGGAACCCCATGGACTGCAGCCCACCAGGTTCCTCCATCCGTGGGAGTTTCCAGGCAAGAGTACTGGAGTGGGTTGCCATTGCCTTCTCCCACAATAAACCATAATTGTGTAAAATAACCTAATTTATATACTTTTCCTAAGTAAAGTCTACATTACCCTCTCCTTATCTCACTTTTTTCCTCCCGAGCAACCTGACCTCTACCCCAAATGCAGGTGTCAGATTCCTAAAAAGCCTGGAGGAAAGCTATGACAGTCTCTAGGCCCATGCATGTTGCTGCAGATGGCACTGACCGCCATCCTGGCCACTGTGAGCTGATACCTCACTGCAGTTTTAATTTACATTTCTATAATAATTAATGGTGTTGAATATCTTCTCTTGTGCTTTATAGCCATGTGTATGTCTTCTTTGGAGAAATGTCTACTTAGAGTTTCTGTCCTTTTCTTTTTGACCCTTCCCTGCAGCTTGTGGGATATTAGTTCCTCAGCCAGGGACTGAACCCACGCCCTTGGCAGTGAAAGTGTGGATGCCTCTAACCACTGGAATTCTCTTCTGCCCATTTTTTTTAATTTGATTTTTTTTTTGGATATTGAACTACATGAGATATTTATGTATTTTGGAGATTGATCCCTTGTCAATTATTTCATTTGCAAATATTTTCTCCCATACTGAGGGTTGTGTTTTCATTTTGTTTTTGGTTCCCTTCCCTGGTGGCTCAGAGGTTAAAGCGTCCGCCTCCAACGCAGGAGACTGGGTTTGATCCCTGGGTCGGGAAGATCCCCTGGAGAAGGAAATGGCAATCCACTCCAGTATTCTTGCCTGGAGAATCCCATGGACGGAGAAGCCTAGTAGGTTACAGTCCACGGAGTTGCAAAGAATCGGACACGACTGAAGCGACTTCACCTTCACCTTGCTGTGTAAAAGTTTTTACTTAGGTTTCATTTGTATATTTTTGTTTTAATTTTCATTACTGTTGGGGGTAATGTAGGGAGATGGTAAAGGACAGGGACGCCTGGCGTGCTGCAGTCCATGGGGTCACAAAGAATTGGACATGACTGAGCGACTGAACAAGTGTAGGAGGTGGATCAGAAGAGATCTTGCTGTGGTCTACATCAAAGAATGTTCTGCCTGTTTTCCTCCTAAGAGTTTTATAGTATCTAGCCTTACATTTAGGTCTTTAATCCGTCTTAAGTTTACTTCTGTGTATGGTGTTAGGAGTGTTCTACTTCTATTTTATATGTAGCTGTCTAGTTTTCCCAGCACCACTTATTGAGGAGACTGTTCCGAAGTTCTTAAGTTTTATTCCATTGAGGATTTTTATGAGATCAACTGAATATTGTTTCAGGTAAGTCTCTTTTGTATTTTCCATCTTTTATAGTAAATAATGTGTACACCTACCTCCTCATCTTTTAAGGAGTTTAGTGTGATGTCAGTGGAGACAGATCTCCAACCAAGAAGCCATTTTCCGAAAAGTCCTAGGGCTTATCTAAATTTCTGACTGCTGATGCTGGGAACATGCCTATTCCAGTAGAGACCGAGCCCATTTAGAAAGGTATGTAGAAAGTTGGGCTTTCTTGGTGGCTCAGATGCCACCTGCGACGCAGGAGGCCCTAGACAGACTTACACTGCTTGTTCTCTTTGGCTGACCTGTGCAGTCTGTGGGGTCGCAGTCACAACTAGGGACTGAGCCCATGTCCCTGGGAGGGAAGGGTGCACTTCTAACCACTGGGCCACCAACGAATTCCCTGAAGCACACTCTTGAGTGCTGCTGCCTAACATGCAATCTGAAGGGACGGAAGTTAAGAGAGCAAAAATATGCTTCAAAGGCACACCTGCTCATATAAGCGCCATCACACTCTATAGTCTTGGTGATATTATCCATTCCATGTACTGTGATAAGATAACCTAGGCTAGAAGACTGATAACCAGAATGCCAGTTTATTGATGACGGTGAAGACAAATTGCAAAGAGGAATAGACTACTCATGTCTGCGAGTTGGAATGTATATTCTCTCCTATGAAAAAGCCTGGAAACTAAGTTGAAATGCTATTATAAGTTGGCTTGGTCATTACGGACTTAGACTAGGAGGTGTGATATCCCATCCATGACTATGTCAGGAACATATATGGGCACAAGAGACTAGGTTACTTTCTCCTGCAGGCCAAGGAGCCCCCTCTCCACGTCCCAGCAGTGCAGATGTATAACCATTTGACTCCACCCTTCCCAGACTTCATGTACGCTCCTCTGTTAAGTGCTCGCCACGTCATTATACTCATGCTCACCAACTCAGTGGACATGAGTCTGAGCAAGCTCCGGGAGATCGAGAAGGACAGGGAAGCCTGGCGTGCTGCAGTCCATGGGGTCGCAAAGAGTCGGACACAACTGAGCGAATGAACAACAAATGATTGCTGCCGTGCTTTCCTAATTACAAAGAAAAGCATTTACAAATGTGTTTAAAAAAATTCTTATTTTGATACGATTTCAGACTTACAGGGAGATTATAAGAAGAATACTAAGGATTCCCCAAATGTTGATATCTTCCCCCCCCATTTGTTTTATCTTCCCTCCAGTCTCCCAACATGATGGTCCAAAACTTTGCTGAATGTAAATCCTCAAAAATGGCAAGAGAAGACCTCAGGAACATAAAAATCATTTTATGAATTAGAAACCCTCTGGTTTATTTTTTTGGCTGGGCTGTGAGGCATCTGGAATCTTAGTTTCCTGACCAGGTATTGAACCTGTGCCCCCTGCAGTGGAAGCGTGGAGTCTTAACCACTGGAATCTCCAGTGAAGTCCCTACCCTGTTTCTTTCGTTATCTACATTTAGAATGTGGATGCCATTCCAAATCTTTGTTATGAACACAAGAACAAACCTCCAATACTGAAATTAACGTGGTATTTATAATGAAAGTTCATTACCTTAGAATGCATTCTTCAAATCTGTAAGCCCAAGATATTAAAAAAAAATTTAAATATGTTTATGTACAGTGTCAGACTTTATTTTTGGGGGCTCCAAAATCACTGCAGATGGTGACTGCAGCCATGAAATTAAAAGATGCTTACTCCTTGGAAGAAAAGTTATGACCGACCTAGATAGCATATTCAAAAGCAGAGACATTACTTTGCCGACTAAGGTCTGTCTAGTCAAGGCTATGGTTTTCCCAGTGGTCATGTATGGATGTGAGAGTTGGACTGTGAAGAAGGCTGAGCGCCGAAGAATTGATGCTTTTGAACTGTGGTGTTGGAGAAGACTCTTGAGAGTGCCTTGGACTGCAAGGAGATCCAACCAGTCCATTCGGAAGGAGATCAACCCTGGGATTTCTTTGGAAGGACTGATGCTAAAGCTGAAACTCCAGTACTTTGGCTACCTCATGCAAAGAGTTGACTCATTGGAAAAGACTCTGATGCTGGGAGGGATTGGGGTCAGGAGGAGAAGGGGATGACTGAGGATAAGATGGCTGGATGACATCACAGACTCGATGGACCTGAGTCTGAGTGAACTCCTGGAGTGATGGACAGGGAGGCCTGGCGTGCTGCGATTCATGGGGTCACAAAGAGTTGGACACGACTGAGTGACTGAACTGAACTGATAGGTGCAAATCTCCCTGTGATAGTCTGTTTGCCTTTTTACTGTCTTCCAGCTGCAGCAGATGAAGGGGATGGAGGCAAGCAGGATCATTTGATTTTTTATTATTTCCTGAAACCTCTCCAAGATAACCTTCGCAGATTAACTTTGTCCTTTGTGTAAAATAAAATTAGTGTTCCAAAAGCCACTAAAAAATGCTTGGTCTCCAGCCTTCTTTTTAGGACTCTAATTCTGTATCTTGCAATAGGGCAGTATTTATTGTGTTACAGAAAGGTTTCTTTTACCATCTTTAATTTTTTGTATTTTTTATATTTATAAAATCTGTTATAATACATTAAGTAAGTCAGACACTAAAGGAAAGTCCCTACTGTTAACTCTGAAGCCAGGTTTTCCTCCAAGACTGGCCTTGTCTTGACTGAATTTTATTTCTGATGTAAAATAGGTCTTTCCTTACAAAAAGCCTAGATTGATCACTGGGTACCAACTTACCAGTATTATACCAGGAGTAAAAGGCTTCCCCGGTGGCTCAGATGGTAAAGAATCTGCCTGCGTGTGGGAGACCTGGGTTCGATCTTTCGGTTGGAAGATCCCTGGAGAGGGCATAGCAACCCACTCCAGTCTTCTGGCCTGGAGAATCCCATGGACAGGAGCCTGGCGGATTATAGTCCCTGAGGTAGCAAAGAGTCAGACGTGACTACACACAGCAGAGACAGAAGGTGTTCTTCCAAATGTTGGGGGAGATATTCAGGGCTTTCAGGATTCTCAAACCGGGTCTACAGGTCTCGTGAAGATTTTTTATTTTGGTGGACTGTGGGCCTGGGGCTTGACACTGTCTACCAAGAATGCACATACAAGAGGGCCAGCAAGGTCTGCCTACCTTTCCTTAAGTCAAACTGCTTTTTCCTCTTAGATCTGGAAGCCAGATCACTTTTTATCAGCAAAAATATACATAGTATTCCCTGTGGATAAATGTTCACATTCTTTTCAGTTCAGAGCGATGATGGTAAAGATGACGAAAGAACTTGGGAGGAGAATGGATACACAGAGCAAGAAATTATTATTAAAAATTTTTTTCCATTATGTTTTATTACAGGATATTGAATGCAGTTCCTTATGTTACATAGTAGGACCTTGTTTACCCATATTCTATATGTAATGGTTGCCTCTGCTGCTGCTGCTGAGTCGCTCCAGTCGTGTCCGACTCTGTGCGACCCCATAGACGGCAGCCCACCAGGCTCCCTCGTCCCTGGGATTCTCCAGGCAAGAACACTGGAGTGGGTTGCCAGTTCCTTCTCCAATGCATGAAAGTGAAAAGTGAAAGTGAAGTCATTCAGTCGTGTCTGACTCCTAGCGACCCCATGGACTTCAGCCTACCAGGCTCCTCTGTCCATGTGATTTGCCAAGCAAGAGTACTGGAGAGGGGTGCCATTGCCAACATCTACTAATTCCAAAGTCCCAATCCATCCTTCTCCCATACTGCCCCGCCCCTGCAACCACAAGTCTGTTCTCTATGTCTGTGAGTCTGTTTTATGGATAAATTCATTTATGTCATTTTTATTTATTATTATTATTTATTTATTAAGTGGGCCTTATGAAGCATCACTACGAACAAAGCTAGTGGAGGTGATGGAATTCCAGTTGAGCTGTTTCAAATCCTGAAAGATGATGCTGTGACAGTGCTGCACTCAATATGCCAGCAAATTTGGAAAACTCAGCAGTGGCCACAGGACTGGAAAAGGTCAGCTTTCATTCCAATCCCAAAGAAAGGCAATGCCAAAGAAGGCTCAAACTACTGCACAATTGCACTCATCTCATCCCAGCAAAGTGATGCTCAAAATTCTCCAAGCCAGGCTTCAACAGTACATGAACCGTGAACTTCCAGATGTTCAAGCTGGATTTAGAAAAGGTAGAGGAACCAGAGATCAAATGGCCAACATCCATTGGATCATTGAAAAAGCAAGAGAGTTCCAGAAAAACATCTACTTTTGCTTTACTGACTATGCCAAAATCTTTGACTGTGTGGATCACAACAAATTGTGGAAAATTCTTCAAGAGATGGGAATACCAGACCACCTTACCTGCCTCCTGAGAAATTATGCACGTCAAGAAACAACATTTAGAACTNTTGCTTTACTGACTATGCCAAAATCTTTGACTGTGTGGATCACAACAAATTGTGGAAAATTCTTCAAGAGATGGGAATACCAGACCACCTTACCTGCCTCCTGAGAAATTATGCACGTCAAGAAACAACATTTAGAACTGTACATGGAAAAACAGACTGGTTCCAAACTGGGAAAGGAGTATGTCAAGGCTGTATATTGTCACCCTGCTTATTTAATTTAAATGCAGAGTACATCATGCAAAATGCCAGGCTGGATGAAGCATAAGCTGGAATCAAGATGGCCAGGAGAAATATCAATAACCTCAGATATGCAGATGATAGCACCCTTATGGCAGAAAGCGAAGAACTAAAGAGCTTCTTGATGAAAGAGAGGAGAGTGAAAAAGTTGGCTTAAAACTCAACATTCAAAAAACTAAGATCATGGCATCTGGTCTCATCACTTCATGGCAAATAGATGGAGTAACAATGGAAAGTGACAGATTTTATTTTTGGGCGTTCCAAAATCACTGCAGATGGTGACTGCATGAAATTAAAAGATGCTTGCTCCTTGGAAGAAAAGCTATGACCAACTTAGACAGCATATTAAAAAGCTGAGACATTACTTTGCCAACAAAGGTCTGTCTAGTCAAAGCTATGGTTTTTTCTAGTAGTCATGTATGGATGTGAGAATTGGACCATAAGAAAGCTGAGTGCTGAAGAACTGATGCTTTTGAATACTGTGTTGAAGACTCTTGAGAGTTCCCTAGACTGCAAGGAGATCCAACCAGTCCATCCTAAAGGAAAGCAGTCCTGAATATTCATTGCAAGGACTGATGCTGAAGCTGAAACTCCAATACTTTGGCCACCTGATGTGAAGAAGTGACTCATTGGAAAAGACCCTGATGCTGGGCAAGATTGAAGGCAGGAGGAGAGGGGGATGACAGAGGATGAGATGGTTGGATGGCATCATCAACTCGATGGACATGAGTTTGAGCAAGCTCCAGGAGTTGGTGATGGAAAGGGAAGCCTGGCATGATGCAGTCCATGGGGTAGCAAAGAGTTGGACACAACTGATCGGCTGACTGATTATTTATTTATTTTTGGCTGTTCTGAGCGTTATGTGGGATCTTAGTTCTCTAACCAAGGATCAAGCCCCTCACCCCCCTGCATTGGGAGCACAGTCTTAACCAACAGAATGCAAGGGAAGCCTGTACGTCATATTTTAGATTCCCCATGTAAGTGATATCATATGGTATTTGGCTTTTTCTTTCTGACTTACTTCACTTAATACGATCATCTCTTGGTCCATCCATGTTGTTGCAAAAATATTCACATTATAGAATTCCCAGAAGAAGAGAGAAAGGGCCCGAGAAAAATATTTGAAGAGGTAATAGCTGAAAAGTTCCCTAACCTGGGAAAGGAAACAGTCGCAGAAGTCCGGAAGTGCTGTCAAGGAGATTAACCCACAGAGATATCCACCAAGATACAATGTAACCAAAAGGACAAAAATTGAAGATTGAGAATATTAAAAGCAACAAATAATATACAAAGGAACTCCCATAAGGCTATCAGCTGATTTTACAGCAGAAACTGCAGGTCAGGAAAAGAGTGGCACAATACTTAAAGGAGAAAAACCTACAGCAAAGCATACTCTATCCAGGAGACTCTTACTCATATTTGATAGAGAAATAAAAACCCTTACAAATAAGCAAAAAGAATTCAGCACCACCAAACCAGCTACAGTAGAGGAAGTTCTGTACCCAAAGGGGTCTAAGGTAATCCCTAGTAGCTGCTCTTAGCATAAGGGCATTTTGCATAATGGTTTATTTATCTCTAAAAACGTGTGCATAAACCATCTCCTCGATGTTTGCAACAGCCTAGTGAACTTGGAAGGGCCCTGCATCATCTCCACTGGGCAAACAAGGAAACTCATCCAACATCATTACTGTTCTATAAGACACACAGATACGCATAAGATATATCCTGTTTTACAGAGAAATTCTGAGGAACAGAAATTTTTATTTTTCATCACAGCTATCCGAAGGTTTAAAAGGAAAATGTTTTGTTTTGGTAATGCATATATGATATCCTATATACTGGAAGGCAGTAGGTTATCATAGGGCTTCTCTGGTGGCTCAGATGGTAGTCTGCCTGCAGTGCGGGAGACCCGGGTGCGATCCCTGGGTGGGGAAGATCCCCTGGAGAAGGGAATGGCAACCCACTCCAGTACGCTTGCCTGGAAAATCCCAAGGAGGAGCCTAGTGGGCTGCAGCCCACGGGGTCGCAAAGAGTCGGACACGGTCGAGCAATAGGTTCTAAACCAGCTTTACCCCAAAAGCTAAAGGAACTTGTCTAGGTGGAGAAGAAAAGGCCACAACTAGAAACAAGAAAATTATGCGAGGGAAAAGTTTATATTTTTGCTTTGCTGGTAGAAAAAGGTGGGAAATGGGGCCTTACACGGCAAATCATAGAGTGATGCAAAGGCGAGCTGGTAATCTTAATGAGGGTAATCAAAACATAGAAGAGGGTTCAGTGCGAAAAGCAGTAAGGCCTGGTGATTGCAACGATAGCAGGAGGCGATGCGAGGAGAAAGGGCTAGCCGAGCTGTGCCGCGCTGTGCTGCAACTACTGGGGGCCATCCGGGAGGTGAAGCCGATGAGCGTTATCAGGCTACGACCTCCTCTTCTTGGCTGTCTTCAGCCGGGGCCGTCATATTCGCCGAACGCAGGTCTACTTCGAAGCCTCGGTCTAGCCAACTGATAACCATACTCCAAACTCACCTCCCTGGGGTGCCCACCGAAAACACGCAGTACCCTGCTTCAGGCAGGACTCCCAGAGCTTAACACTGCCGCCGCTTTCCCGAACGCCGCGTCCCACCCACGCGCAGCCCCTCGACCCCGCGCCCTTCCCTGCGGCCTGCCCCGCCCCTGCCCCGCTGCCTCCCGGCCGCGCCACGCTTCCCTTGCAAGAACGGAAGGAAGCCGGCCTCCCGCGTTGCGTATTTTGGCCGGCGACCGCGTCGCGCCGTCTGACGCACAGGTCACGTCACTTCCGCCCCCTCCTGGGAGGCGGTGCTGGGCCGGTGGCAAGCCCCCGGAGGGAGCCGGAGGAGTACGACGGAAGATGGCGACGAGCGGCGGCGAAGAGGCGGCGGCTGTGGCGCCGGCGGCTGGGGCCCCAGCCCCGGCGGGAGACACGACCCCGGGCTGGGAGGTGGCGGTGCGGCCCTTGCTGTCCGCGTCCTATTCCGCCTTCGAGATGAAGGAGTTGCCGCAG
>SJYV01042802.1:263392-284851 GCA_006410875.1 Neotragus pygmaeus | reverse complement strand
GAACTCTCTTGCTTTTTCCATGATCCAGCGGATGTTGGCAATTTGATCTCTGGTTCCTCTCCCTTTTCTAAAACCAGCTTGAACATCAGGGAGTTCACGGTTCATGTATTGCTGAAGCCTGGCTTGGAGCATTTTGGGCATTACTTTACTAGCATGTGAGATGAGTGCAATTGTGCGGTAGTTTGAGCATTCTTTGACATTGCCTTTCTTTGGGATTGGAATGAAAACTGACTTTTCCCAGTCCTGTGGCCACTGCTGAGTTTTCCAAATTGGCTGGCATATTGAGTGCAGCACTTCACAGCATCATCTTTCAGGATTTGAAACAGCTCAACTGGAATTCCATCACCTCTACTAGCTTTGTTCGTAGCGATGCTTTCTAAGGCCCACTTGACTTCACACTCCAGGATGTCTGCCTCTAGATTAGTGATCATACCATCATGATTATCTGGGTCGTGAAGATCTTTTTTGTACAGTTCTTCTGTATATTCTTGCCACCTCTTCTTAATATTTTCTGGTTCTGTTAGGTCCATACCATTTCTGTCCTTTATCGAGCCCATCTTTGCATGAAATGTCCCCTTGGTGTCTCTAATTTTCTTGAAGAGATCTCTGTTTTTCCCATTCAGTTCTTTTCCTCTATTTCTTTGCATTGATCACTGAAGAAGGCTTTCTTATCTCTTCTTGCTATTCTCTGAAACTCTGCCTTCAGATGCTTATATCTTTCCTTTTCTCCTTGCTTTTCGCCTCTCTTCATTTCACAGCTATTTGTAAGGCCTCCCCAGACAGCCATTTTCTCCCCTTTAAGTCTTTTAAAAACGAGTTTCCCCAGGTTTATCCTTCCAGCACATTACGAGCGGAGCTCAAGACCCCTCTGCTCGTTTTTTTCCCCCGTTGTCCACTTCCATTTTCTAGAGGGTATTATTGTTTCTTGATTGGAATAAGGCAGTTGTGTATATCTAGGGCAGGAAGAAGGCTTTGTTTAATTATAATGTGGCAGCATTGAACCACAGGATTAATGTGTTTACACCTGTGTTTTGGGTGTGTTTTATCATCAGAATGAGAAGGGAAGCGGCAGAGTGAGTTCCTTCTTTGGCTGGGCAGTGATTCTCTTAGTCGTGGTAAACCTGTCCAGTTGAGAAACATCAGGGGCTGGGGGTGGCAGTAAGCAGCTTCGAAGTTCTGAAGTAAAGCAGAAAAGGGAAATACTTCATAAAATCCATCAAATTACAAGGTGGGGGAACCTTAGAACTATGAATGCAGGGTGTCAGGATGGGAGTGAAGGAACAGCTCCTCCTAGGAGGTAGAAGCAGGGGTGGGGAGCTCTCTTCTGGGTGTGGTGAGACGCCCCGGTGTGGTGAGACGCCCCCGCACCCCGCCACCAGCACCAGTGTGATGGCCCTGTGAACTTTGAGTGTGGCTTGATGTTTTAAGGATTTTGTTTCCTTTCTTTTGTCCATCCGACAACTCAGGAGAAATGATCCTTGGTGGGCAGGGAGATTCTTGCACATCATAGGTGTGCCATAAGTATTTTTCTTAGTGAGGGAGTTATTCCAAGATAAGGAACCGATCTTTGATAGTACCTATTTATCCTTGATGAATTCCCAAATAGGGAAGTGCTGTTTGAGGTGATTTATCACTCACATTAGCACCTTCAAGACATGGAACTTGCTTTTTGGCTCCCATGTTGATTTGGCAAGTGAACTGAGTCTAGACTCTGTTTACGTTTCCCTTCCTAGGCTGTTACTTCTTGTTGGAGAATTAACTTACTGTGGAAACTTTTAAAGCACATTGCTCTCATTTTTCTATTTAAGAACATACATTTTAGTGTTTTCCTTTGCCTTCTTGTTTCATGGGTTGCGATTAGCATCTCATGCAGTAAAGAGAATGACATTAATGTATCCAGCTTTTAGACATAGCTGGGCTCCAGATTTTCACTAAAGAGGCCATTTCTTCTGGTAAAGATAAGGGATGTGGTTAAAGATCACTTTGTCGTGATCTAACTATGTATCCTGGGGATGTGGGGAGTGGGGTGGAGAACTCTGGTGCCTGGAGAATTTTGGATTTTAGCACCCATCAGATGATTTCTTCCCTTGAAATGTTTGTTCTTTTTAAGTTGCTGTGTTGTGGACTGGCCTTGTTTGGTCTTCAAAAGGCATCACTGTAGTCTGTATTCCCACTAACAGTGTTTTGAGTACTCTGCTCTACCCTCTTTTGACCGGCTTGTGGCATTATTAACTTTTGGTCTTTGTTAATTATCAATACAGGACACAGTGGTATCCTTTTGGATTTTTACTTGTATTTCTTTAATTCTAAGTGAGTTTTAAAGTGTTTTCTGTTTGTTAGCCTTTGCCACTTACTAAGCCCAGTACCTCTAAGCTCCACTTTCTCAGTTTGAATATAGGGATGGCAACAGGGCCTACCAGGTAGCATTGCTACGAAGATTGAGTCAGGTAATGCCTGTAGAGGGTGGAGTATCTGGCCTACAGTAAGCACTAAGTAAGTGTTGGCTTTTGTTGCAGTGAATCCGAAATCCTGCACCATGAGAAGCAGTACGAGCCCTTCTACTCCTCCTTTGTTGCACTTTCCACACACTATATCACAACAGTCTGCAGCCTCAGTAAGTATTCCACTCTCGCCATTCCCTTGTAAGGGCTCGTGAAGGTGGAATTGTGTGTCCTCTTGTCTGAACAAGCTGTTAATGATGCCTGTATTTTAGTTCTAACCTATTTACCCAAGAGTGGAGACAACTGTCAGTTTGATAAGGCTTTGGAAGTTCCTTTACCAAGGCCAGCCAAAAGGGATTTAAAAACTGTTTGGTTTGGACATCCATTTCATAACCATTAAGTTAACTTTCCTTGCCTTCTTATCGATTTTCCACGTGTAATTACTAATGTGCTAATTTTGGGGGGATGGGTGAGATTGGAGGGTTAGGTGGGGATACTGAGCTGGGGTTAGCAGCCACTGTCTTCCTTATTTGATTTTGGTGAGAGATTAAATTCTCCTTTTGTGTTCTCTGGTATATGAAGGGATTTCAACTTTAGTTCCTCATCTTTTAAGCTTTTCTCCCGCTAAAGTAACCAGTCCCTTACTTTCCACTATTTCTAATACTTAGCATTTTCATTTTTTTCCCCCAAGCCTGACTCATGTAGTTCTGAAGAATTCGAATTATTTGTTTACTTAAATAATTTGCTAAGCAAGCAAAATGAACGGAAGTTAGAGGGTTGCTGAGTAAACTTTCGGTGTCCAGTGCTGTTTATTCTAGGCATTGGCCACCAACGTAAGAATCACTTTTAGCTTGGAGAACCTTTGAGTGGGAAGCCCACTGCAGAAACAGAAAGGAGAGGTAGTATATTCTAGTGGGTGACAGCATGAACGTTAGAGCCAGATATCTGGATTTGATTCTGGCTGCGTGACTTGGGCAAATCATTTACCCTCTCTATGGTTTACTTTCGTTATCTTTTTAAAAAAAGAGAAGAAGTTAACAATATCTGTCTCGTAGCATCGGTTTGAGGATTAACTGGATTAATATATTTGAAGTTTTTGTTACTTCCTGTGATATATTTCCTATTACAATTATCTTAATTTCTAGTAAACATAGGATAAATTGATCTAGAAGCGATTGATGATTATCAGTGCCAAGATGCCTTTGTTTGCCTGATGGATTGTTGATTCTGGTAGAATGATACTGGGAATGTTGGACATACGGAGCTCAAAACTTACTTGGTTCATTGACTGTGAGGCTGAAGTGCGTTATAGCAGTCTGAGGTGAAGTAAAGCTTTTCCCTTTCTCAGTTCCCCGGAATCAACTTCAGTCTGTGGCGGCAGCCTGTAAAGTCCTCATTGAATTTTCTCTCCTGCGTTTGGAGAATCCAGATGAGGCATGCGCTGTGTCCCAGGTAAGAGTGGTGGGCCCGTTTCTGGCCCTTATTTTGAGGTAGGCTTGTGACTGACCTGTGGAGTGGTGGAGAAGGGGTGGCACAGAGCAGGGATTGGTGAGTTTCTCTGTGACCGGCTGCGCAGGAGGTCATTTGCTGACCGTCTGGTCTCTAGTCAGCTCTGGCTCTGCAGCATGAAAGCAGCCACAGGCAGTGCGTAAGCGGGCGCGCAGCTGTGGCCCAGTCACTCATCCACAGAAACAGCGGGCTGACTAGCGCACGGCTTATCAGCCTCTGGCATAGGGGGCTGCCAGGTCTTTTCCAGGACTACAAAGATATATGACCATGGGGCCAGGCAGGTAACATGAAATGAGTCAAGTATGCTGGTTGAGAAGGGTGTGTGACCAGCTACAAAGGGGTCAATCACTGGCTCCAGCTGATCTTGTGAATTATTGAAAGAGGTAAGAAATCTGGATTTGTATGTTAAACCTTCCGTGTTTTAAAAAGTTAGCCATAACTTCAAACTTAAACAACACTGACGTCACTGTGAGACCAGTAAGAGTCCTGCAAGCTGGTGTGGTCTGAGGGTCATCAGCTTGTGATCTCTGCTTCCTGAGTTTGCAGTTCTTGGTTTGAACCTAAATTTGGTTTTATGCCAGCTAGAAGTCCTTAAAGAATAGAACCCCTAAAAGGCATATTTGATGTAATCCAGAGGAGGCCTCTCTAAAAGGCATATCGGAATTTGTTTTCTTTNTATTTCCTATTACAATTATCTTAATTTCTAGTAAACATAGGATAAATTGATCTAGAAGCGATTGATGATTATCAGTGCCAAGATGCCTTTGTTTGCCTGATGGATTGTTGATTCTGGTAGAATGATACTGGGAATGTTGGACATACGGAGCTCAAAACTTACTTGGTTCATTGACTGTGAGGCTGAAGTGCGTTATAGCAGTCTGAGGTGAAGTAAAGCTTTTCCCTTTCTCAGTTCCCCGGAATCAACTTCAGTCTGTGGCGGCAGCCTGTAAAGTCCTCATTGAATTTTCTCTCCTGCGTTTGGAGAATCCAGATGAGGCATGCGCTGTGTCCCAGGTAAGAGTGGTGGGCCCGTTTCTGGCCCTTATTTTGAGGTAGGCTTGTGACTGACCTGTGGAGTGGTGGAGAAGGGGTGGCACAGAGCAGGGATTGGTGAGTTTCTCTGTGACCGGCTGCGCAGGAGGTCATTTGCTGACCGTCTGGTCTCTAGTCAGCTCTGGCTCTGCAGCATGAAAGCAGCCACAGGCAGTGCGTAAGCGGGCGCGCAGCTGTGGCCCAGTCACTCATCCACAGAAACAGCGGGCTGACTAGCGCACGGCTTATCAGCCTCTGGCATAGGGGGCTGCCAGGTCTTTTCCAGGACTACAAAGATATATGACCATGGGGCCAGGCAGGTAACATGAAATGAGTCAAGTATGCTGGTTGAGAAGGGTGTGTGACCAGCTACAAAGGGGTCAATCACTGGCTCCAGCTGATCTTGTGAATTATTGAAAGAGGTAAGAAATCTGGATTTGTATGTTAAACCTTCCGTGTTTTAAAAAGTTAGCCATAACTTCAAACTTAAACAACACTGACGTCACTGTGAGACCAGTAAGAGTCCTGCAAGCTGGTGTGGTCTGAGGGTCATCAGCTTGTGATCTCTGCTTCCTGAGTTTGCAGTTCTTGGTTTGAACCTAAATTTGGTTTTATGCCAGCTAGAAGTCCTTAAAGAATAGAACCCCTAAAAGGCATATTTGATGTAATCCAGAGGAGGCCTCTCTAAAAGGCATATCGGAATTTGTTTTCTTTTCAGAAACACTTGATTCTCCTCATCAAGGGCCTGTGCACTGGCTGCAGCCGGCTAGACAGAACTGAAATCATCACGTTCACGGCGATGATGAAGTCGGCCAAGCTGCCCCAGACAGTGAAGACACTCTCAGACGGTGAGCGCTCCTTCACCAGACTTGGTTTCTTGGCCACTCCCCTTGCCAGCTATTTCCTCTTTTGTCTGCTAGTGACACTCCCTCATCGCTCTCTTGTTTCATATTTTATAGTGGAAGATCAGAAAGAACTGGCCTCACCAGTAAGCCCAGAGCTGAAGCAGAAGGAGGTCCAGATGAATTTTTTGAACCAGCTAACGTCAGTTTTCAACCCTAGAACTGTAGCATCATCACCTGTAGGTCCACAGACTCAGGTGAGTTACTTCAGTCAAAGGACCTCATCTTGTAGGATTTATTCAGATGATAATACTAGAAAAAACAGCTAACAAATGCATTTTAGATTTGTGATATAAAATGATGTACCTGCCAAGGGTAGAAAGAAAGTTGAAGAATACTAACTGAAAATAAGAAGCATTTACCCCGATTCCTTCTGTCCACAGTTATTACTATTTGTTTTAATAATACATTTATTTATATTTATATTTTTGACCATGACTTCCCTGGTGGCTCAGATGGTAAAGCGTCTGTCTACAATGCGGGAGACCCCTGGGTTCAATCCCTGGGTTGGGAAGATCCCCTAGAGAAGGAAATGGCAATCCACTCCAGTACTATTGCCTGGAAAACCCCATGGACAGAGGAGCCTGGTAGGCTACAGTCCATGGGGTCGCAAAGAGTCGGACACGACTGAGATCAAACCCATGCCCCTTGCATTGGAAGCATGGAATCTTAATCACTGGACCACCAGGGAAGTCTCCAGTGGTTGCTATTTTGATGACCATTCTACTGACAATTTCTCAGTCAAGTAGGCAAAGAGCCTGTACTCCTACAGTAAAAGGCATCGCTCTGTGCTAGTTACAGAATATATTTAAAGCTATATATTCCACCACCTCCCCCGCCCTCCGCCACTGGGGAGTCTGACGTGTATCCTCGGAGCAGCTGTAGTTTGTACAGTTGGTTCTACTCTGAACTTCAGGACGACAATCAACAGATGACAGTATCTTTTTGTTCTTTATTTTTTGGTCACATCACCCATGGCATGTGCGATCTTAGTTCCCTGAATAGAGATTGAACTTGGGGCCCTTGCCTTGGGAACATGGAGTCTTAACCACTGGACCACCAGGTAAGTTCCAAGGTGCTAGTATCTTCATAGGCCTTTCACATCCTTTGTTTCTCTTCAGGCGGAAGGAGAAAGTGATGAGCAGTCATCCACAGATCAAGCTTCTGCTATCAAAACCAAGAATGTGTTCATAGCTCAGAATGTGGCTAGTCTTCAGGAACTTGGTAAGACTCTGTTGTCAAAAAGCTAGTTTCTCTGCTTTCAAAAATTCCTTAAGTGGAACAGAATCAAGCAGCAGAAACCTGTTTGTAAGGTTGAGCCTTTTCGTTAATTCAGGTGGCTCAGAGAAGCTACTGCGTGTGTGTTTGAACTTGCCTTATTTCCTGCGCTACATCAATCGGTTTCAAGATGCAGTGTTGGCCAATTCTTTCTTTATCATGCCTGCAACAGTGGCAGATGCCACCGCTGTTCGTAATGGGTAAGGTGCTCCAGGGTGCGTATGCTCTACATTTTAAAACTGTTGTCCAAAAGAGAGAAACTGGTTCGTTTTTATGGCATGCCCTCTTTCTTTAACAGATTATAGAAATAAGTGAATCAGAGACACTTCTGTTAATCTTCTGTTATGTTCCAGCTTTCATTCTCTGGTGATTGATGTAACCATGGCATTGGACACCCTTTCGCTGCCTGTGCTGGAGCCTCTCAACCCTTCCCGTCTGCAGGATGTGACGGTGCTCAGCCTGAGCTGTCTGTATGCTGGTGAGAAGTTGCATCTGATCATTTCCTCAGCTGCACAGACTTTCTGGCAACCGTGAGGTCCTTCTGTGCACTCTCTCCCCCTTTGCTTAGTCCCTTCCCCAAGGGCCATCTAGTGTCTCATCTAGATGGAATGAGGTCTCAGTAGGAGTTCTGTAAATTCCCTTATTGCTCAACTGCTGCTGTTGTGTTATGTGGATATTTGATTTCATAGTGTGTGCACATATAAGTGAGTGTCTGCTGTGTGAGAAGCAAAATGCTAAGTGCGTTGGGGATATTGTGATGAGCAACATGTAATCCTTGCTCTCAAGGAGCCTATACCTGAGCAGTGGAGGACAAGACTGCACCAGAGTGTAATATGAAACAGGAGATGCTAAAGGCAGTAGAGATTCTAGGATGTTATGGGCATACAGAGAAGGGAGCGATGGCGCTTTGCTGTGGGAGCAGATTTGAGGAAGCCTTCTGGAACAGGTGGTATCTGTTTATATTGATACATACAATGAGTGTTTTTCTCCATGCTCCCACAAAATCCCCTCCCTTCCTGTTGATTATGCTGCCTTAGAAGTGGGGCCTGACAGCTGGTGTTTGTGCTTTTTTAAGTTATTGTTACAGTGACTTTTTAACCCAAATCACTGATCCTGGTTTTAAATACCATAGTCCTGGTATGTCTTGGGAGGCCCAACAATTTCCTATGTTTACTGGGTTCTGTGAGTGAGGGTTTGAACAGTCTTAGAAACCTGACCTTGGGAGCATGAAGAAATTGCTGAGGTTAATTATCTCCGTACATTCTTTGAATGGCTTTATTATAAACATCTCTGTGTAAATAGGCATGTAAATATAAAGGCACTTTCATTGGGGAAGGCAATAGTCACAAAGGGGTTCTGTCGATGTATCTTGTAGGGCAGGTAGGATTTCAGCTTGGCTATCCCTCGGCTAGAGGCAAAAGCAGGACCAAAAGTATCCTGGTATTTGGGGAAACATTGAGAGAGAGAGAGAGAGAGAGAGAGAGAGAGAGAGAGAGAGAGAGTGTGTGTGTGTGTGTGTGTGTGTGTGACTAGTGGGTGTTCTACAGCTGGAAAGAAGGTACAGCCTCCTCAAAGAGGGCTTCAAAATGCAGCCTCAGTCATTTGGACCATATCCTATGGACAGTCGAGGCCATTGCAGATTTTGAAGAGTGGTATGATCTGAGCAGTGCTCTGGAAACCACACTGGAGCAGTAGTCCACAGGTGTCTGCTGTAGGGAGACTAGGGAGGCTGGGAGATATGCTGGGAGGAAGNTGAAACATAAAGTCAAAATGTAGGATTTGACCCAGTATGATGTATGCATCTTCGAATAGAAAGTGACTGACCTATGAGAGGATTAGATTGCCCACATGGTGTGGAGTGGGGAAAATGATCAAAAGATAGAACTGCTAAATCCCACATGTGAGGAATGGGAGGAAGAAAAGGAGTCCGTGTCTCCTAGACAGAGAAGGAGTCATGGAAAACATTCTAGAAGATTCTAGCAGGGTCTCAGCTACTAAGTGGTTCTGGAGAGGTGGTGTTTAAGAGGATCGATCATATGTAGCACAGAGATCCAGGAAGGTAAAGACTGGGTCTATTTATTATTGCGTGTGTCATTTAAGTGGCTTTTGGAGACTCTGGGTAAGAATAGTTTTGTTAGAGTTTTGGTAAACTCAAGCTGGATTATGACAAATGAGATGTCAGAAAGTAGAGACAAATGTGATGGTTCTGTAGCCAGTGACTTCAGTCTATACTAGCTCCATTGCAGGGGCCTAGTAGGCACATGTACCTACTACAGATCCAAGTCAGCTCTAAATGTCATATACACACAGGATTTCGAAGACTCAGTGTGAAAAAGAAATTCTGTAAAACATGCCATGTTCATATTTATTATATGTTGAAATGATAATGTTTTGAATATATTAGAGCAGTTAACATGTAGGAATAAAATAATTTTACATGTTGCTTTTTACATTTTTTTTTNTTTTAAGTTTGGGGCTCATGAAGTTCAATTTTCAGGGAGTTTCTTGAATATCCTGTGCTTTGTCGATAAGAATTAAAAGTCCTTAAAAATTCTTAGGTGTTAAGGGAACTCCCTAGTGGTCTAGTGTTTAAGACTCCTTGCTTTCACTGCCTGGGCGCTGGTTCAGTCCCTGGTTGGGGAACTAAGATTTCACATGCCTTGTGGGCATGACCAAAGAAAAGTTCTTCATTGTTTTAAAGAGCCCCCAGATTTGGTTTGTTACTGAAATTTGATCACTTGGGATGTGAAGTAAAGAAAGGGATTTGGCCTAGAGGTTTTTGAGAAATACTAAGTGAGGTTATTTTTTTAATCACTGTAAAATTTTCAAAAAATATTTTGAAAGTAATTTCATTTTTTAAAAACGCATTTGTTTATTTATTTACTTTTGACTGTGCTGGGTCTTTGTTGCTGTGCACGCTTTTTCTCCGGTTATGGTGAGCGTGCTTCTCCCGGCATCTCTCATAGAGCACGGCTTCAATAGTTGCGGCTCGTGGGCTCAGTAGTTGTGGCTCCCGGGCTCTTAAAGACAGGCTCGGTAACTGTGGTGCACGGGCTTAGTTGCTCTGCAGCATGTGGGGTCTTCCGGACCAGGGATTGAACCCAGGAACCTGCATTGGAAGGCAGATTCTTAACCACTGAGCCATCAGGGACGTCCTAGGTTTCATTTTTAAAGCAGCTTTAGGTTTGCAGAAAACTGCAGCGTTCCCAAGCTCTGCATCTGGAACAGTCCAGAGTTCTGTCCCCATACACCGCCTCACCCCTGTGTACGCGTCCCTTGTTAACACTGCTTTCATAGCTGCCTTTGTTGTAACTGATGGTCCAGCACTGACACCTAATTAACTGGAGTCTGGGGTTCACTGCATCAGGGCTCCTTTTCCACGTGCAGTTCCGTGGTTTTTGACGTTGAGACAGAATCTTCTCACTGCCTTCCAGACGCCCGGCGTGCCCCCTGCAGCCCCTCCCTCTACCTCTCCCCCAGGCCCGGCCCCTAGAAGCCGCTGACCTTTTACTGTCTCCAGAGTTCCTTTTCCCAGAAAGTCCTATGGTCAGAATCATTGGCTTTTCAGACTGGCTTCTTTTGCTTGGCGGTGGGGCGGGGGGTTTCAGGATCTCCCCGTTGGTACCAAAATCCACGAATGCTCAAGTCTCGTGTGTGAAACGGTGTGCTATCATTGGCCTTAGCACCTGCGGACGGCCCATCCACAGACTGCACCAGCCACCTCTCCGGATGCAGGGCCTGCAGGTGTGGGGGCCTGCTGTGCGCAGTTAGGCTTCCTCTCGGCTTTTCCTGCCTCGGGAGCTGTTGCTTGTGCTGCTTTCAGTTGCTCAGTCGCGTCCGACCCTTTCCGACCATGCGGGCTGCAGCACGCCAGGCTTCCCTGCCCTTTATGTCTCTTGGAGTTTGCTCAGACTCCTGTCCATTGAGTTAGTGATGCCATTCCTTATCTGGATACGCCACAGTTTATTGATTGATTTATTGATTTATCATTGATTATTAGAGGACATCTTGATTGTTCCCATTTGTTGACAGTTGTGACTGCAGGTACCATACACATTTGTGTACAGCTGTTTGTGTGGGTGGACGTTTCAGCTCGTCTGGGTAGATATATCTGGGAGTGCGCTTGTTGGATCATGTGGTCCCACTTTTTGCTGTTGTCCAGTCACTCAGTCGTGTCTGACCCTTTGCAATCCCACGGGCTGCAGCACGCCAGGCTTCCCTGTCCTTCACTGTCTCCCGGAGCTTGCTCAGACTCCTGCCCATTGGGTCGGCCCCTGGTGGGGTTTCAGTAGTCAGATCCTGGAGTTGCTTGTGGGTGGGTCGTGTCTGTGCTTCAGCCTCTTGGAGCGTGTGTCTCTTCTCTCCCTCAGGTGTGAGTGTGGCGACTTGCATGGCCATCCTTCACGTGGGCAGTGCCCAGCAAGTGCGGGCAGGCTCTGCGAGCCCCAAAGAGGAAGATTACGAGAGGGACGCTGCCACGATCGTCCAGAAATGCGTGAGCTGTGCCTCTGGGGACGGGGAGCCCTGTGTATTGAGTTGAGGGAGTGTGGCGGCCTCCACTTTCTTGCTCACTGGAGGGAAGGGCATGGAGTGCTCTCTGTACCCCTCCACTGTGAGTGGTCGGCCTGAGACATAGGCCTCCTGCTTGTTTGTTTGGCAGTTCGGTTAGCTGTGCAGGAAGCACTGCGACTTTGCAGTGGCGGGGAGCTTTGTGAGAGATGAGCCACTCAGTCAGCAAGCGTATAGCACGGCTTGCTGGACTGGGTCAGTGTACCTTCAGTGGAGGGAGATGTTAGTTAGACACAAGGGTTTCTGAAGTGGCAAGTGGATTGGATGAACAAGTATGATAGAAGGTGATCGGACGTGGTCCTGGGTATGTTGCTTTAGATGGGATGGAGGGGACACGTTTGAGAAGGTGTTGTGAGCTGAGTGAAAAGACAGAGTCAGCGTCACGTGAGGATCAAGGAAATTGTGATGAATCGTACCATTGGAAGTGGCTTGAGGATATTGAAGTCTTCAAGCTAGATTGTTTTGGGCAGGATTTGGCATTTATAATGAGCTGTGTCATCTTGCTCAGGTTGTTGTGTATGTTTACTTTTGGACAGCTTGAAATCTATGACATGATTGGACAGGCAATCAGCAGTTCCCGCCGGGCTGGTGGTGAGGTAAGACGTCTCTGCCTCTGCTTTACCTGTAGTCTCTAAGAGGTGTAGCCTGTGGCCTCTCTGTCTGTATGTGTATATTTTGTGCCTTTTTCAACAGCACTATCAGAACTTCCAGTTGCTGGGTGCCTGGTGTTTGTTGAACAGCCTTTTCCTCATACTGAACCTCAGTCCTACTGCCTTGGCCGACAAGGGGAAAGAGAAAGATCCACTGGCCGCTCTCCGAGTCAGAGACATCCTTTCTCGTACCAAAGAGGGAGTGGGCTCTCCGAAGCTGGGGCCTGGAAAAGGGTATGTGTCCATTTGATGCTGCTCGTGTTGCTCTCTGCTGCCGTTGTTTGTTGATGGGGAGCTGCTGGCACTCTTCTCATCTCCATAGCAACAGGAAAGTTTGCCTACATCCAGTGGATGTGAACAACAGAGTTGATGACTGCAGTTCACTGTCTCTATAGCGTAGCTATGTGATTTTGGGTAAATCGCTCACTCTTTCCAGTCTTGTTTCCTTCTCTGTAAGAGGGAGAAAATGCCTGTGTAACACACATTTTAGGACTTCTGTGAGGTCCAGTTAGGGAAGAAGAGTGCTTCTCTTGTAAAATGGGCTCGTTTGACTTGCAGTTGGTTATGCACTTGCACGTTTAACCTGTAACATGAGGATTCAGTCTGGCCTCATAGCTTGCTCACTGAAACATTTGCTGCTGTTTTGATGAAGTCTGGGCAGAAACCCTTGCTTGCCAGGAAAAAGTTAGAGACATGATTTCTGTGGTGTTGAGGTTTTATTTTTGAAGCCCAGGCTTATTTGTGGATTTCATTTATTTTTTTCAGTGCTCTATCCGGGCATTGAGGTGCTAATCAAAGCAATCTCCTTGACTTTATAGAGTTTGTTTTCTTTTTTAAAAAATAACGTTATTTATCTGAGGCTGCGCTGGGTCTCTGCTGCTGTGGTGTGCAGGCTTCTCGTTGCCGCGGCTTCTCTTGCTGCAGAGCACAGGCTCAGGAATTGTGGTGCATGGGCTTGGTTGCCCCCCAGCATGTGGGATCTTCCTGAATCAGGGATCAAACCCGAGTCTCCTGGCAGGCAGGTTCTTTACCACTGAGCCACCAGGGAAGCCCTGGAGTTTATTTTTTAACTGGAGAACAGTGAGCAAACAGTAGTTTTCTAACAAACAGTAGGTTTATAACTGATTATCATGCATGAGTGCTAGGAAGAAAAAGAAGCCAGAACAAGGGGTCAGGAACTGTCAGGGCCTGTTATTTTAGTTAGCATAGTCGGGAAAGGGCTCTAAAAACAAGATGTAGATGTGAAGTGACAGATGAACCTCGAAAATATTTGAGGTAGAATTGTTCAGGTCTCGAGGTGGAAGTATGGTTGGCATTTTGAAGGATCAGCAAGGTCAGTGTGTTTAGAGCAGAGAAATTGAGGAGGAGAGTGGTAGAAAATCCAGTCAAGAGAGGTTACCAGGGCCACATCACCTTGGGCCAGGTGTAACCTGTAGGTATCAGAGGGTTTGCAAGATCAGAGTGATAAGATCTGAGTTGTTAGTGACTTGAGAACCCAGCCCCGCTGCGAGAGTAGACTATATGTAGGGTTGTAAGGCAAGAGGAAGCGAGAACAGGTGGGAGGCTCACGCCTTCCTCTGAGCAAGTGAGGAGGGATTTGGAGTCTGATGGTGCTGGGAAAGGCAGGGAGAATGAGTCATGTTGGAAAATGATAGGATTTGCTGGTGGCTTGCATGTTGAGTGTGAAAAATATATCAGAAGTTTCTGGCATGAGCATCTGGAATTGTGTAATTTACTGAGAGAGGGCACACCAGTTTAGGAATAGATTGAGTGACAGGAACGGGAAGAAATGAAGAATTTCATCTGGGCCATGCTGCTTTTGAGAGGACTGGTAGGCTCTCTGTGAGATGCTGAGTAGGCACTTGGGTATGTGAGTCTCTAGTTCAAGGAAGAAGTCGAATTCTGGACCTTAGCAAATTATTCACTACCTTCTCTGTCCCAGGCTCTGTATGAGTTCTGGAATGCTGCAGTGGACAAGCAAAATAGATGTTCTGAAGAGAGAAGAAGTTGATATTCATGCAAATATATGTCAGATTGTGTCTAGAGAGTATTATAATAAGGGCATTTAACCTGGCTAGAGAAATCAAGGCAGGCTTCCCCGAGGAAGTGTACTGAGCTGAAATCTGAAGTAGGCATTGAGATAGTAGGCAGTAGACACCAGGCAAAGTGGGGAGGTAAGCATGTTCCAGAGAGAACAGCGGTTTGTGATTTTTGAGTGTCTGTTGGTATACTTGGCATTGTAAAGGGAATAGAAAGCCAACAGGTATATCCTTGGAAGGTGAAGAAACATAAAAAGTAGTTGTAGTTTCCTGAGGTTTAAAAGGAATGTATATACATTGTGTTGATAGCAAGTCATAAGAAAGCAAAAAAGCAAAAAAAAAACAAAACACCACATCAAAAAATCATCTACTACCCAAATTGGTAAACATTCTTCCAGACATTTTTCTGTGCACATATGTTAAACATATATCTTTAAGAAAATAGGATCACTGATTCTACATATTGTAGACATTTTCAGTGACACAATTATAGATCTGTGTTGTTAATGACTGATGGTATTCCACTATATAAATATGCCATAGTTAACCGATTAACTTTTCAAACACTTATTTAGGTTGTGCCATATATCTTGTTTTGATAAAGTGTACTTTATTAATCCTTCCAAAACAAATCTCTGTGCACNCCCCCCCCCCCCCGCGCCCTCTCTGGTGGTGGGTGGCTGTGGTCTTCCTGTGCGCTGATCTCAGAGGAGAGAGCTGTTCCTGCAGTGCTCTCACCACGTTGCGTGGTGTCCTCCTGTGATTGTGGTCATTTTCATCCTGCCCGTATCGTTTGCTCCAGTTTTCCCTTTGGTGTTCATACTTTCTTCTTACTGATTTACGGGAGCTCTTTGTATATTAGATATACTAACCCTCTGTCGTGTGGTCATTTGGACAGAAAGAGAAAGTTCTACTCGGATTTAATATAAACCTTTGTTTTGATTCTCTCCTGTCCAGATATTTTGTAAAAGTTGCTAGTTTTTAGCCTTTTCTTCTCAAAAGAATGACTTTGTGGAAAAGACTCTCATGTGTTTATTTTCGGCCGTGCTGGATCCCGCTGCCGCGTGGGCTCCTCTAGCTGTGGCAGCCAGGGGCTTCTCGCTGGGCGGCGTCTCTTGCTGCAGGGCTTGGGCTCCAGAGCACAGGCTCCCTAGTTGTGGCACACAGACTCAGTTGTCCCTCGGCATATGGATCTTCCTGGACCAGGGATCTAACCCGTGTCCTCTACACTGGCAGGAGGATTCTTATCCACCGTGCCACCAGAGAAGTTCCCAAAAGAATGGCTTGTAAATGCCAGTGTTTCCACGTGACCCAGTAGCTTTGAATTGACAGTTTAAATTCCAGAGTTTCTTCCAGTCCAGTTCTTAGCCTGAGGCCTGAGGCTCCCTAGGCAGTCTGTAGGTGGGCTTCAGGGAGAGTGAACTTTTGAAATTATATGTGGATTTTATGTTTTTGCAATTTTTTTCACTCCCTGGGGAAAGGTCAGTAGATTCTTAAAGGGCCTCAAAATGGCAAAATCCATGATTGTAATTTGTTGTCTGAAAGTTTGTTTCCCTTTTGCTTTGTGTAGGCATCAGGGCTTTGGGGTACTCTCAGTAATATTGGCAAACCATGCCGTCAAGCTGTTGACGTCTCTTTTTCAAGACCTGCAAGTGGAGGCTCTGCACAAGGTGAGGGCTTCTCCTCAGAATCAGCACGGGGGCTGCTGGCTCCTCTTCTGGCTTACGTTCGCCTGAGCCGTCAGATCGGGTGCTTCCTTGCTGTTGAGACCTGATGTTAACTCTCTCTTTACCTTCAGGGCTGGGAAGCGGATGGCCCACCTGCAGTCCTGAGCATCATGGCCCAGAGTAGCTCCATGCAGAGGATTCAGCGGCTGATTGACGCTGTCCCACTGACGAGCCTGCTGCTGACACTGCTCTCAACTTCCTACAGGAAGGTGGGTGGGGTCACGCCGCTGCGAACCTGTGAGGCCTTCTTAGATATCCTCCTTAAAACGAATGAGATGGCTGCGTGCCTTAGTCTTTCTAAACGCATCATTTGTGGTAATGGTTTTGAAGATGAGGAAAGCTCCTAAGGATTCCAGAGATTTGGATTAGCTATTGATTATCAGGACTTCCTGGTGGCTCAGACGGTAAAGCGACTGTCTACAATGCGGGAGACCCCGGTTTGATCCCTGGGTTGAGAAGATCCCCTGGAGAAGGAAATGGCAATCCACTCCAGTACTATTGCCTGNAGATTTGGATTAGCTATTGATTATCAGGACTTCCTGGTGGCTCAGACGGTAAAGCGACTGTCTACAATGCGGGAGACCCCGGTTTGATCCCTGGGTTGAGAAGATCCCCTGGAGAAGGAAATGGCAATCCACTCCAGTACTATTGCCTGGAAAATCCCATGGTGGGCACTGGGCAATTTGTGGCAATTGGCCTGCTGAAGCAAAACATAGAGGACGCGGGAAAACTTCCCTTTTCAGTTCTTGTCCAGAATTAGGGTTTTGGAGTGTTTTCATAGCAGTGGTCACCAGACTTTTTGTTACCAGGGACCTGTTTTGTGGAAGACAGGTTTTCCACAGATCAGGGATGGTGTTGAGGGTGGGGTGGGATGGTAGTTTGGGGATGATTCAAGCGCGTTACACTTATTGTGCATTTTATTTCTATTACGTCACCTCCATCTCAGATCATCAGGCTTTTAGATCCTGGGGGTTGGAGACTCCTGTTTTAGGATAAAGCTATGAGAGTCCTGAAGGGAGCTATTAGGAGAAATAGTTCACTTGGATTTAGAAAGAAGAGACACAGAGAAGACTGTTAACGTGGTGACAGGGCCGAAGGAGGGTGGCTTCATTTTCGGGGTCACTGATTCCAGAAGCCTCGCTCTTTTCCCAGGCGTGTGTCCTGCAGCGCCAGAGGAAGGGCTCCATGAGCAGCGATGCCAGTGCCTCCACCGACTCAAACACCTACTACGAGGACGATTTCAGCAGCACGGAGGAGGACAGCAGCCAAGGTAGGCAGCCCGCCCTTTCCCGGGGGCCCCGGAGTGCAGCAGGACCGTCTTCTCTCACCTGCCCAGCCTGGGTCTTGACCACATGTGCCCTTAAAGGTGACCTGGTCCTCAAGAGGAAGGGGAGGTGGAAGACTGAGTAAGTGGAGCCGCCACCAGCAAAGCTCAGATCACTCTGGTTTCTTTTCCTCCACAGTCAGGACACTTCTCACTTGTTTTTCTCTTTCTACACTGATTCATGTGGTGAACTCCCTCCTGCTTACTGGTTCCTAGTAACAGGCAATTAGACCAGGTTGCCAGTAACATTCCCTGCTGCCTTGGTGTGGAGAGAAAGTAAATAAAATAAGCATATCAGATTCTCTCTATCCAGGTTTGTGGGAACAACGATCTAGTATTGCAAAAAAGTGTGATTCTTATCTGGGGGCTTACAATTGATGACAAAGTTTGCGCTTGAGAACATTTGGCTTGTTGCCAATAAAATAAAGTGAGGTGATTTCTATTCCTTCTTGGCATTCTTTTAAAACAATGTTGGTCTTGTTGAGGTATAACTTATACACAATAAAGCCCTTCATACACTAGGCTGTATGCATTTGTATGAGTTTTGACAACTTTAAGCCACTATGTATCTTCCACCATAATTTAGATACCTTGTATTCTTTTTGACTCAGGCACTTTTACAAGGCAGGTGTACTGAAACAATTTTAAAATTGGTTAACTTTGTTACTTTGTTAACTTTTCTCTTTCCCTGTTAGATGATGACAGTGAACCTATCTTGGGGCAGTGGTTTGAAGAGACCATCTCCCCCAGTAAAGAGAAGGTGGCTCCTCCACCTCCTCCCCCGTCCCCTCCTCTGGAAAGCTCGCCTCGTGTCAAGAGCCCCAGTAAGCAGGCTCCTGGGGAGAAGGGCAACATCTTGGCCAGTCGCAAAGATCCTGAGTTGGTAAGAGTGGATTTCTGAGTGGGAAGGAGAAATGGGGAGAAGGCATGTGAAAAGCAGATCATTGGAATAAAACCATTTTGTATGTTCAATCATTAATTTTCTATAATTAGTTTATTTTAATTATAGGATAATTGCTTTACAATATTGTGATAGTTTTTGCCATTCATCGGTGTGGATCATTTAAAGACATTTTTACTTAGGTTTTAAGTATATTGATTGTGTTTCATTAAATAACTCTTGTACTCCTGATGGTGTTTCTATGATTGAGGGTTAGTATCATAGGGTTTAGGGTTATACAGAAGTGAATTGAATCCTACTTCTACTGCATTTACTGACTTTATGACTTCAGGGAAGAACTTGAATTTCTCTGAGCCTGTTTTGTCTCTTGTTGTATGGGAGTGATTGTACCTCCTGAGAGTGTTGTGAAGAATTAACGTCCAGTATGTCATAACTGATTGCTAACTGTGCAGCCACTGTTTGTGGGTGGCACACTGTCATTCCCTCTTCTGAAGCCCTGTCGGTAAACAGGTCAGATACGATCTTGGCTTCTATACAGCTTAGTGTAGTCAGGGATATGGGTTTAAAACATTCACATAATAATTCAGCTTGATTCAGTTCACTCTGGTTAAATTACTACTGTTCTTTCGGTCACTGCTGTGCAGCTTATGGTATCTTAGTTCCCCGATCAGAGATAGAACCCAGGCCCTTGGCAGTGAAAGTGTACAGTCATCACCACTGGACTGTCAGGGAACCTCCCAATTTAATTTTAATAGAGAAGTAAAGAACTGGGCATTGCAGATGTGTATAGCGATAAGACAGGCTTCAGGGTTGAATATATCAGTAATATCTTAGAGCTGGACACATACAGGAACTTAGAGGAATGAAAGAAATGAGTCCGTCTATTTGCAGATCCTCTGTCTTCGTACAGTACTCTGTGAAGTCTGTTGTATTAAATTGATACACCATTGTTTGTAATTGGTACAATCATATGAGAAAGGCTGTTGTAATTAAACTTGGTCACATTGCCAGTGATTGGAAAGCTGAGTCTTTGAGTCATCGTGTTTATCGCGTGAGGTCTGCGGACGTGTTTTGCTTTGTGTTTGGGGTTTGTGGGAGCTCTGGGCTCATGATACTGCTATGACCTTTTTGTGTTCTTCTCAGTTCTTAGGCCTGGCTTCCAACATTTTGAACTTCATCACCTCTTCCATGCTGAACTCCCGGAACAATTTTATCCGAAACTATCTGAGTGTATCTCTTTCAGAGCACCATATGGCCACCTTGGCCAGTATCATTAAGGAGGTGGACAAGGATGGGCTCAAGGGTCAGTAGACGGGAGTTGCGCCTGGCGGGCATTTTCTAGCAGCCTTTGGCTGCTGGCAGGGTGGTGCACCGCATCAAGTAGGTGCTTGAGTAATTGGTTTTCCTGTGTCTTCAAGGTGCATCAGATGAAGAGTTTGCGGCCGCCCTCTATCACTTCAACCACTCCTTGGTGACTTCGGACCTTCAGTCGCCTCACCTGCAGGTGTGTGCGCGGTGCGATGGTTCGGGCCAAGAGCTCTCTGCCTCTGCGCTCCGTAGGCTGCACTTGTTTCTGTAGCTCGGGAACAGTTTGTCTTGGGATCCCCTCCCTGGAAAGAGTGTTCCTCTGCCTTAATTAAGATCATTTCAAGAATATGTGTCCTTTATCCCCAACTCACTCAGTAAGTTTAAAGAGAAGGAAGAGCTACAAAACCCACTCCTGATAACTGTCCTAGTATAAATAAACATAAATAGACAAGGGGACGTTTTATTAAAAAATAATAAATGGCCAACAATGTAGGAAATGTTAAGGCTGTTAGTAATCTGAGAAATATAAATTAAAATGCTTGTCTTAAAAGAATCAGTCAAATTACAGGAGGTGGATGTTCTTTTAGTTCTTAGGCCTGGCGTCTAACATATTGAACTTTTATCACCTCTTCCATGCTGAACTGTCGGCACAGTTTTGTCTGAAACTATCCAAGTGTATCCCTTTCAGAGCACGGTATGGCCGTGTTGGCCAGTATCATCCAGGAGGTGAACAAGGATGGACTCAAGGTCCATGATATGCTCCCATAGACAACCCACCACTGAAATCAAGTCTAGGATCTTGATTGTGGACTTCTAAAACCTGTAGCTTTCTTTCCTCACTGAAGTAGCTGATATCTGGAATCCTGAATCTTAAATTCCTCATTTCATTAGTTTCATATTTGTATTTGCTTTGGCATTTAAGGAATATTTTAAAATTTAAAATTATTTGATTGCTTTTAGCAATGACATCACATTCTGTGCAATTTTGTAGGCATGTTTCCTGTAACATTATTTAGTACTTTATTATCAGAATTCGTCTATGCGTTTGCACGTTTGTATTTTAATTTTTGTTTTGACTGCTGTATGTATTTCATTGTGTTTGTGACTGTACCAGTTTATTTGTGTCCCTTCTGCTCTAACTGACGATCATTTGGGTTGTGTCAGTCAGATACCATTGTTATTCCAGCTGTTGTCTGATCTGTCTTTTTAAAAAGGTGAACTGCTTTGGCTGCGCTGCCTCTTGCTGAGTGGGGGCTGCTCTGGTTGCCGTGCGCAGGCTGCTCATTGGGACTGCTTCTCCTGTGGTGGCGCAGGCGCTCCTGGCGTGCGGGCTCAGTTGCTCTGCAGCGCGTGGGATCTTCCTGGACCAGGGGCCGAACCCATGTCCCCTGTACTGGCAGGAGGATTCTTAACCGCTGGGACCCCAGGGTGTCCTGCTGTGCTCTTTCTTGTGCGCACCCCCTGTGTGTCCCCTGTTGCAAGTGAGTCTCTTGGGAATATAAATTGAAGTAGGATTGGCAGGTTATAGCGTCCGTGACCTTAAGCAGGTGATGCCAAAGTGTCTTCTGTTGTAGCACCAAGGTTTACCCTCACTAGCAGTGTGCCAGGGATATGGGGACTCACATTCTTTCCCAAGATCTGACAATGTCGTATCCTGATGATAACTTGATTAACATAATCAGAGCTAGTGTTTCTCAGTCTTTAGTGTGCATAAGGATTTCTGGGGAATTTGTTAAAAATTCAGATTCTCAGTTAATGTGACACCCAGCCCCCCCCCCA